>PVJX010045670.1:0-12619 GCA_004027295.1 Dolichotis patagonum | reverse complement strand
CAGGGGATTGTTCTTCTCAGAACACATGGCAAAGTTCCAAGGAGTTAGGGCCACAGCACTTGGGCTCAGACACAAGGGTCAGAATGGTCTTGGGAAGGTCACCTAAATCTCCCCAAAGTGAGGACAATAGCATCGCCTGACTTGCCGTGGTGTGGTGGCCCAGTCTGTGTACACTGACTGCCTAACCCAATGGCTGGAACACGAAAAGTCCCAAATCCATACCAAGGCACAACTATTGGCGGTGGAGACAGCCTGGAGCCAGGCTTGTACCGCAACTTAGAAAATTCCGAGGGGAGCCCTTCAACTCCTGTTTGCTTTTGTGGCCAGTACCTCATACTAGAGGTAATTTGAGAAGCTTTTTGGAGAAATGTTCTTTCCAGAAGTTCTGGGGTTCGCTTGGGGAATCACTTGGGAGTTTTGGAAGCTGGGTGGAATCTTCCCTGGAGCTAAAAGGTTGAGAACAGTGTAGGGCGCCGAGGACAAAGGGGCGTGGGTTTCTTCCACATGGACGAGACAAGATGAGCATGACTAAGGCTGAGTCTCCTCAGCCTTGGCTGAGAGCGACGTTGACTCAGAGTTGAGCCGAGAGTGAAGCAGGTACAGACGTAGGCAAAACAGCGTAAGGGAGCTGGCTGGAGTTTGACTCTGCACCTCAAATTCATTACCCGCGTGGCCCACACACAAGGAGGCAGGCATGCTCTGCCCCAACCTCCTGCATTTACACAAAGAAAAAATGGGATTTCCATAAACATGAAAGGTATTTCTAAATCTAGAAATTGATCAAAGAATGTGCTTGGAGTCCACAAAAGTCCTATCGTTCTAGAGCCTAAAACCTTCCACTTCTAATTCCATAAGCGAGGAATCTGGGAAGCACGGGGATGGAGATGCTCTGGGCAGCACAAAGCTCTCAAGTGTGTGGCATCGATGGCCCTGTCCTTTCTCGGAGTCCCACTGTTCCAAAACGCAGAGCTCCTGAGATCTCTATCTTGTGAAAACGTTTGTGTCGTGTGAAATGGCTGCTCCAAAGGCCAGGGCGGCTGCCTGGGCGTGAGGGTCAGAAACTGACTTTCTTCAGACACAGCGAGGCTGTCGGAGGTGAGCAAGCTGAAGTCCCGGGTTCTCAGGAGACTGACACAGAAGCCCAGCTAGCGCAGGAGGCCGAGTCAGCCCTCTGAGCTTCGCTGATGGAAAGGAGGAGACCGGAGGTGTCAGCCTCCGCTGAGAAATGCAATGAAGGTCACTTTCCTCTTCTCCGGCAAGACCAGAGGAGATACGGGTGCGGGCGTCAAGGGAGACTTGCATCCCAGCAGCCCCTTCCCCTCCTCTCGAGAACAGTGGAACGAGCTCCGAGCTCTGACCTGCTCCGTGCAGAGCTGTGATCCAGGCACCTGCCTGCACTTCCATCTAGTCGCAGTCGAGATCTCCGCTGTTTCTGGCTGGCAAGTGCCGGAGGGTCTGTGGGAAACACCGCAGCCAGGCCCGTTCCGCAGCCTGAGAGGGCTCCTGTTTCCAAGCTTGTGTCAGTGCGTCAGGAAAACAGCAAGTCTGGCCACCCAGTTCCCGAATCTTACCAATGATGGCCTTGGTCGTCCCACTTCGCCCGCATGGAAGCAGAGCCCGTCATTCTTCCTTTGTGCTTCTCCGCGCTCCTCTTCGGGTTAGGGGGCCCTGCCAGCTCCTAAGACTCCCAGGTAACCCCAGAGCACAGTCCAGAGGAGCCAGAGAGTTCCTCCTGTGGAGGTCTGAAAGGGTGCGTGGTGAGGCTCCAAGACGAGCAGAGCACCCAGGAACCCTGCCAGGAAGTTCTCTCTGTCTCTGTGCTTGTCTCTCAGTCTCTCCCCCCCTCTCCCATTTTTCCTCTCTCCCTCCCTTCCTCCTTTCCTTCTTTCCTATCAGATGGGGTTTTTCTATGTGACTCACATCCCCGGGCTCAGGTGACCCTCCTGCCTCAGTCTCCAGCATAGCTGGCCCTGAGGGTCACGTCTCCGCTCCCAGCCTGCCTGCAGCTTTCTGAGCTGCGTGCGGCTGGCGGTGGCCAGTCCACGCCCTGAGCCCGGCAGACGGGGTTGGTCTGCACTGTGCAGCCTTAGACAGACGTGGACTGAGCCTTTTCCTGCTCTTACCCATCTTGTGGGCGTTCTCTTTCTTAGGAGAGGCTAGAATCCTGGGATTTTATTAAGACTCTTGATCATTTGCACACTTACACACTCACATGCACACACACTCCTATAAAAAGTACTAGACTTGCTTTTGAGTTGAAAGTTGATCTCCAGATAACCTGTCTGCCTTCGAACCACACAAATTTCACCTGATTAAGCTTTGCCTCGTATTCTTCCTGCTAGAAGATCATTGAAAAATGACTGACAAAAAAACTTTCAATGTCTCTAATTTTTAAAACTGAAAATTTTCATTCCACCAGGGAAGATGATTCTCTAACCATGTTTCTCTCAAGCGTCACCCATGGAGGGCAAGAGTTCCCTGTATGCCACCTGAAGTGTCTACGTGGAGGCAGAGTTCCACTGGATAAGAAAGTGAGGTCTATTTTTTAAATCACATTGGCAAAATTTAATTTTCAGATGTTGTTGAGGGAGAGACTACTTACTACTTAGAAGTCAAAGTAGCACTCCACCCGAGGTTTTAAACTACTCTGCCACCTTGTTTTTGGTCTAATGACCTGGACCCCAAGCCAGCAGGACAATGAGGCTGTGAGTTCCTTGTCCGGAGCACGATGAGTCTGCTGGCTGTATAGCTGACTGTTCAGCCACAAACGTGGGACCAAGCACTCCTTTATCGTCACAGTCGCAGTATTTGTGACCCCTTTTTCCACTTAGATTTCGGCTTGCTTTGGGAGACTTGCGGTGACCAAGCTCAGTGCTCCGCAGGCCCGAGGCCTTGGGCTTCATGTGAGGCCTCACGTGATTAAAAGGAACCGAGCTAACCGGCTGCAACCTGAGGACGAAGTTTGCAAAGACAGTGCATCTGTTGATGAGATGTGTGTGCTTTTCATGTAAAAGAAAAACAAAACAAAATAAACAAAAACAAAAAACCGAGGTTTTAAACTACTTCAGTGGCATGCTACTTTTACTTCTATGTAGGAAGTAATCTCTCCCTCAACGCTATCTGAAAATTAATTTTCCCTGTGTGATTTAAAAAATACACCTCACTTGCTTATCCAATGGAGTGCAACTCTCAGTTGTGGGGCCCAGAGGGGTGGTTGTTCCATTTCCTGTCTTAGTTTGGGAATCAGAGACAATGGACAGCCAAGCTAACCCTTCACCCCGGGAAAGGAAGGGCCAGACACGCTGAGTGTGCAAACTGGAGCAGAGAGTGATGTTGATAATGTCACGCTTACTACTAGTGACACTGCACTAGCGTGGGCTGACCTGTCTGCCCTTCATTCTGTCCTTGTGGTCTTGTTCACTGCCCTCAACTCTGGAGCAAGGATATGGTTCCAGTGTGTGGTTGGCCTCCTTGTTCGTAAGAGACATGGACCAAGACCCCTAGTGAATGCCTAGGACCACATGTTAGTACCAAACCTTACACATTCTGTGCTTTCTCCTACTTTTCCTTACTGTAGACCTTGGCCATATAATCATTTTTCTTCCCTTACTAAGTCAAGGACTTTCATCTTTTCCTGTAGAATAGCACTTTATGCTTCTCTTTGACCTTCCAAACTGCTGGCATTATGAAGTAAAATAAGGTTTACTTGCCCACAGTGACTGCAAAACCTCCATGGACCATTTGATATCAAAGAAAGCTACCAACTGTCTGATGGGTAGGTAGCATATACAGTGTGGATACACTGGACGTAGGGAGGATTTGTGTCTGCCTGGGGAGAGCTGGGCAGTACAGATGATCATATTACTCAGAAGGGTGGGAGCTTAAAAATTACAAACTGTTTATTTCTAGAGCATCCCAATTAACACTTTTGCTCCTTGGTTGGAGGCAGGTAACTGAACCCACAGAAACCAAAGCTGCAGATAAGGAGGTGCTCCTGTACCTGCCTTATTTCCTCTACGTCTACCCTTGGGGGAGTGCACAGCCTGACCATCCACTGCAGCAAATCATATGGTCTTTGTGCCTCCTTCTATAGGAAAGGATGTTAATTTATTTTCCCTGTGCACCTTCAGTGGTGCACCATTTACTTTGTACCGGTCCATAATCTTAGCTCCAGGGGAAATAGAAATTCAGTTACACTAAGGTTTCCATCAGGGGATTTTAAAGTAAGCAAGTGATTTTTCAGTTGCTTTTTACTTTTTAATAGAATAACATGTCAGCAAAAGCAATTTGATGAACACACTACAAAATTATCAAAACTTTAATTCTTGAAAAATATAATTCCTTAATATAATTATCAAAGTTTGGATTAACTGTATTATTTTGCTGAGTTTATAGGTGATATTCTGCATGGCTGCATGGCTTGCTTATAGATACCAAAATACTGTGACTTTGGTCACACTCCAGTGTTTGGAAGCACGCTTTGTGTGATGCTCTTGAGTTTCAGATCACAGTTTATATGAGGCCCGTCTTTGGCCTGCTCCCCAGGGTGGTCCCCAGGGCACCGTTCAGTCAGATCTGTGTACTGAGTTCGCTGCTGGAAGTTTACTGGGGAAGGGCCTGAGCGGAGCCCAGTGGATGCCTTTGCACGAAAGCAGACCTTGTGAACCTCTCCTGCAGGAAGCTCTGGGGCCGAGGCCAGGGTTGTCCTACCCTGAAGGCAAGGCAGTGGGCATGGCCAATTGTCCACTCATTTGTGTCCTCCTTCCTTTCCCTGCCCAGTCCCCATGACCATGGAGGGAGCCATGTCCTTGTGTAGGGCAGCCTGGGACAGTTCCGGAGAAGGACCCCACCAGGGCTTGTGGCTGTCAAGACCCCAGGAACTGGGAAATGAGCAGCTCAGGTCCCCAGGGGCCATCCGGATGGGGCTCCCCAAATTCCTCCTGAAGTCCTCTGTGAGCAGTCCTGGACGTGAGCAGCCTTGGCCATACACCCGGGGCTCACTGACCTGGTTCGCCCTTGCCTTGCCTTCCTCCTGTGGAAAGACGAACCAAACAAACAAGCATTTAGCTACAAGATCTTAATTGCCTTCATTTGTGATTTGAGATTCAAGCGATGTTTCCTTTTATAAACAGAGCCTTCCCGTGAGCTGAGCAGAGGCACGGTTTACAGCCAGAGAAGGTTTGAGGACAGCAGACGCAGAGCATGAAGAGCGGACTGAGTTACTTTCTTTGCTAGGTAGGAGCAGGGAGACAGAACCGTAAAAAAATAATGAACTGATTAATCCCAGTTTTCTTTAGGTTACTTTTCCTGTAAGGTTTAAAACAGGAAGCCTCATGATAAAGGCCTGTTGGGGAAATTCGGCTATGATCTCTCTTTCCTGATTCCTCCTAAGGGCAGGTAACAGCTTAGGTTCAGTTTGCTGATGTCGACTGTAGTGTGAATGACCGTGCTGTTATTTTGAGTCTTTCCTTTTGGGACCCAGCACAGGCCTGTAGCCCAATGCACTGGCCTCCAGGACTTTCACTTAACACATCAAGGGCTGTGAGGCTGTCCCTGTGGGGTCCGTGAGTGAACCGACTCCCTTTCCTAAGCTGCTCCTTTGGTCTCTCATGAACTGGAATGCAGTCAATGACAGAATCCATCTCCCACAGTTTCATGGGTGCTGGCAGACATGAGCCTCCAGGGATGAAGACAAAAGGATTAGTTTTCAGAACAATTCCCAAGCCTTCCAAACCTGTAACATTTGAAACAAACCTAAAAAATAATTACTTGCAGGGACGAGGATGTGTGTTTTGGAAAGTATACTAGTAGGTGATCAATTATGTCTCCAGGAAACTTGAAACTATAATTTCCTTTGCTCTCAAAATCATAACTGCCCTTGTATAAGGTAATGGATTGTATCAGTGTTGATTTTTTGGTTATGATATTGTATAATAGTTATGCACAAAACTAGAAGAAGGACCCATGTGACCTCCCTAGAGTAGTTTTTCAAATGCATCTTATGTAATTGTTTATGTATTGCATATACAATGTTATATCCAAGAAATAATTTGATTATCTCAAAATAAAAGATCAAAGTTTATCCACTGAATAATGCAATAGAGATGATAGATAGATAGATAGATAGATAAGAAGAGCACTATATAAAGCCTGTTTCCCCCTGACTTTTCATCCATTACAATAGACACTGTTAGTTAATTTTTTATCCTTAGCCCACGTTTCATTCTGAAGCATTAACAGTTGTCTGTGGCGTGCACTCTTTCCTATCCCTGAAAAAAGCAAAACAACAAACATACTCATGTTCTTTGATTGGCAAAGGCGTTTATCACGGCCATCGAGGACAATGGATTTATCTACTCTCATTGCTTTTTCCAAATGAACTTGTAAATGCTTCGGTTCTGTCTACATGCTAACAACCAGGGTAAACGCATCTCTAACTCAAATGGGTTTCAAACACCTTGTCTCTCTATTTCTTCACTAGAATTTCTTTTATTGGTTTAATTCACTTAACATAGCCTCCAAACTTACAAATTGAAGTAGAGTATATCTGTTTTTTGTTTCGGGGTGTGTGTGTGTGTGTAAGTAAAAACAAAATGGTTTCTTTTACTTTTTAATAAAGTGCTTTCTGTTTGTTTTTAACAGACACACCAAGAACGGTCTCTGGGAAATCACAGCTTCTCTAAGCAAAGCGACTTTTCAGAGACATTAGCAAACAGGTAACTTGGAGAAACTGTTTCACGGCAAGCACTAAATGATCTAATGTTTCCAATGAAAAATCTGGAAAAAATTAAAGGTAACTTAATTCTTTAATGCAAAATGAAAAACATGAAATCAGGACAGGGCTGGGGAATAAAAATGCAGAAAGTACTTGCTACAAACCGTTGTGATTATCTGTCGAATCTCTGTTAGTGTCCCGTCTGCCCCAAACTTTCACAGGCACAGAGGGTAAAACCACACAGAAGCCCCAGCTGGGGTGGGTAGGGGGTTGTCCCAAAATTCAGATACTATAAATCTTCCAATAAACGAGGAAAAAGAGAATCATTGGCAAAACGTGGTCATGGTGATTATGTTCTCAGGATAAAAGGTTTAGATGTCATATTTTCCTCTATTTTGACACAAATGCAGAGCTTTTAAAAAAACATGATGCCTAAATCTGGTTAGGATAGGTAATCTCATGTTAGCTTAACAGTGGAGCCCAAATCGTGCTTAGTCCAGACTTTTTTCCATCAAAACATGTCATTATCGCTCAATGCACTTTTCCTGCCCGGTTCTGCTTCCTCCTCACTGCCTGAAGTAGATACTTAGGAGAGAGGAAAAGAGAGGAGATGTTCTGCAAACAAGCAGTGGCCACCATTAAACCGTTCAGACCAACCAGCCCGTCTGGACAGCTTGTTCGTCTTTGAATAACGTGGGGTTTTAGGAGTGCCCAGCCTCCCGGGATGCCTGAATTCATGGGTAGCACTCGGCTCCCTCTTGATTTTCTTCCTGAGATATGTACTTATGGTGAGATTCAATTTACAGAGGCACCATAAGAGGTTATCAGCTCTTAGCTAACTGTAAAAGAGAACAATTTTAATAATATCATCAAAGAAAAATATGGGAATGCCGTCTTGCTGTTTCTCCCTTTCCCTCTCAAAATATCTTGTGTCCTTAAACATATTTTTTCTCTCCTTATTAAGGTAAGATATGCCAACTTTTCAGCTACCAGAAACCTCTGCGGCTTCTCCCTGGCATCTCTGAATTGTGGGTGTTGCCACGCTTACACTTCAGGGCACTGCGAAGTGTAACAAGGCCCCAGGCGCAGCGGCTCTGTGATTGCATGGCTTCCTCTGAGCCTAACGATGCAGAAGCATGACGTCAGTGACAAAGGAGGTAGGCAGGTGGGATGGTTATCGAGAAGAGGGACACAGCTCCCAGTGGCCGGGGAGGGGGGAGGACCCAAAAGTGAGTTGCCACTGGGACTCTGCCTGAGAGTTTTTATACCAGAAAATGACTGGGCTCAGACCACTCCCAGTCAAGCTAAGGTCAACCTACAGGACCAAGATGGGCCGACCTGAGCTAGGAAGGGGCCTAGGAGGAGCTGAGGCACCTGGAAAGTACATCCCTGGGGAAGCCCCTTGCCGGCTGCCCTACCCAAATGGTTTGTTTAAAGAACAAAGTGAGAAGGAGAAAGAACATTTTCCGGATAGGCAGATGGAGAAGTTGTCGCAGCGGGCTCCCGCACCATGCTTGCTACCTCCCTGGACTTGACGTCCACCTAGTTCTTGTTAGCACTGGATGCCAGGCTCCTGCTGAGCTGGCCAAGGGCTGCTCACCCAGAAGCCCAGGCCTCTCTAGCTGCCTGCCATCCTCTGCTGCACTGGCTGGTCCGTGACACCAGGCAGCAGACGTCTCCGAGGCAGCCCCTGGGTGACTGGCACGTGGGGATGGGTACAGTGTGGATACAGTGGCCAGAAGAATGACCCATGGCCATGATAAGATGGAGGAAGAGGACACAGGTCTTTCCACACTCCCCCGAAAGATGCGGCCTTTAACACTTAGCAACTGTTCCTTCTCGGGATTCTGCTTCCTAGTTCTCAGGCTAGAGTTGATTACAGGTAACTGAGACTGGAGGCAAGGTCCCCAGGAGAAGGGGCTGCTGTGTCAGCTACGGAAAATGGACCACATGGCCTAACAGGCTGGCTGAATGGTGACCTCTCAGGAGGACACCCCACCACGCGTCCCCAGGTGCCCCACTTCCTGCTCCCCAGCACTGGAGCCTGCATTGTCGTGGGCCTGAGCTTTCTGCTGAAAGCGGATGGGGAGACCTCCTGGGTCCTGGTGTCTGTGAAGTGGGGCTGGAGCTGTCGCCTCCTGCTGCAAGAGCTTTGTAGTCAGAGCAAATGAAGCTCCTCATTGAGCCCTGCCGAGAGCTTCACAGACTCAGAGTGAATGAGGTCACTGGGTGGATTTCCATGAAGAGCACCCGCCGGCAGGCCGGTCACCAAGGTCACGCGCTGAACCTGATCCAGGCTGTCCCTGGGCATCGGTGGCAGAGATGCTTAGCAGGCAGAGATGCCCGCCTGTCTGCCTCTGTCCGCAGGAGGACACCTGCATGGCCAACCCCACAGACACACTGTCAAAGGCGCCAGTCCTCTTAGTCCAGAAACAGGGGACAGAGAGCACTTTGTGAGTCCCCAAATCCTCCTCCATTTGCAGATGTGATGGCCCTTCCGGACCAGGATGGAGCCCAGCTGTAGCTGGCCTTGCTGTGGCCTGTGGGACTGGCCGTCTGCTCCTTCCTCCTGGCTGGGGAGGCCAGGTTGGCAGGTGACACGGGCCTGTTACCTATCTGTCCAGGCCACCCACTTGCAGTGGAGCCAGGCTCCCGCCAGGTCAGGCAGAGCAGATCAGCAGACATGGGGTGTCCTGGCGCAGTTTCAGGAGGAAAGGGTCCCTGGCCAGAGAGGAGAGAGAAAGCACCGCTGTCTGCACACAGCTCTGCCTCACGACGACCCCGTGTGAGATGGAAACACACAGCTCCTCTCCGTTCGGCAGCTCCCCGAAGCCAGCCCATTTCACGGGCCAGTCAGAGCAGAAGCGGACAACACCCTGGTCACCGTGGCCCTAAGTATGCTCATCCTTGTGGCTGGGAGCCTTAGCTGGAGGGTGTCCAGAGTAGAAGGCGTGGTGCCACACACCTCTGTGCCTTGGTGAACACTATGCAGCCACCATCCTGCTAGGGATGGGACGTTCATGTCACTGAATCAGGAGGACAGGACTTGGGCTAAGCTCCTGGTTTCCTCCAGCCTGAGTGTCCCTTTCTGTTCCTGAGCAATCAGGCTGCTTTCCCAGCTAGGAAGTAGCAACTGGTTTTTGAAACTGGGACCGCAAACACACAGGTGTACACACACATGCGCGCGCGCACACACACACACACACACGGAGCCCTATTAGTTTGCAGGCTTCACAGGTAACAGCTGATCTTTCTTTGCAGAGACTTGCTGATTCCATGAATTATACTACAAATGCACCTCTTTCTTCACTGATTATTCTCAAATGCTATGTGCACTTCATCTGCAGGAATATTTAATGTCAAAGGAAAGTTTAAACGCTCACACACTGGCATAAAACTGGCTTGTGTCTAATTCAACAGGGAGAGTAATAGAGTGGTTACGTGTTCAAGCCCTGGAACCTGACTGCTTGGTTTCAGATGCAATTCTGCTGCTCACCGAAGGTAGAGTTTCGGCTAAGCCATTTGTATCAACATGTCTTGAGCCATGGTTTGCAGAGAAGAAAGAAAGGGGCTGATGTGAGTGGCGGCCACCTCCAAACACTGCTGCGTGATGACCACATGGTCCAGGCAAAAGGCTCAAGCCATACCTGAAGCACAGTAAGTGTCCAGCGAATCCTGTTGTCTGAACTACTGTTAGTACCATCGGCGATGGGAGCGCGCGCTGTGCCCTCTTCCCACAGCTGCACCCCAGTGACAGCTCTGCGGAAGCACTCTGCCGATTGCCACCGTACTGACCCTCGTTCTACCCCATGCCTCATGGTGACGCTCCAGGGAGATGAGCACCTCAGGCTGTCCCTGTCTGCCAGCTCCGAAAATGAACCTTGGCGAAGTCCACTTATTCATTCCAGGACACCAGGCAAGTTTCAGAGGCAGAGTTAATCCTGGCTTCGTAACCTTGGGACCAGTGTTCTTCCATAAGACTGAATTCTGCTACCTGCAAATACTTTGCTGTTGGTAGAAATGATAATCTGGAATCTTAGTAGCTGCATAGCAAGATGCTGCTACTCACAAGGGGAAACTTGGCCTGTTTTTCATAGGAACGCAAGGAAGCTTCGAGAAGAAACCAAGAAGAGTGATGGTTTTCTTGGCCTCCACCTTGTAATGAGTAACAAAATCAAAATCTGGGATTTGTCACCAGCACTCTCAGAAAAAATGAAATACGATGGATAGAGCAGATAATATCAGAACACGACATTATTCTGTGAAACGTGTTTCAGTTAAGTTTTTGTTTGTGTGTGTGGATGGCGCACTAGCTTACATTAGAAAGGTAAATGACTTTTTAGTGTATTTTCCATGCCGCACGAGGAAGGCTATAATTTTTCAACTGCTTCAAACCCCAGTGTTGATAATGATGTGGAGAAAGTAGAGCTCTTCTTCCAGGGCAGTAGGGGTGTAAAACAGTAAGGCTGTTGTTACAAATAGCTTGGCAATTCCTCAAAAAATGGAACATAGAATTTTCTCCATCTTTTGGTTTTTTGTGAGACAAGGTCTGGCTGTGTAGCTCAGGGTGGCCTTGAATTCACTTTGTAGCCCAGGCTGGCTTTGACCTCGTAGCAATCCTCCTGCCTTGTCAACACAATTTTCACACCACCCAGCACTTCTACGCTCACGTATTTGTTTGCAAAGAACTAAAAACTGGCGCTCAAACAAACCCTTATACACAGATATTCACTGCAGCCTTATTCTCAACAGCCGAAGGGTGGAAGGAAGTCAGTGTCATTAGAGATGTGGACAAAGCGTGGTCTGCCCACGCAGTGGACCCTAGTGAGTGATCCAACCGTGAAAGGGAATGCAGTGCAGGTAAGCGCAGGGATGCGAATGAGCCTTGAAAGCATCATGCCATGTGAGAGAGGTCAGATGCGAAAGGTCACATGCGATGTGACTTCACGTCCCCGAAATGTGCAGAATAGAAGCTCCTGTCGCAGAAAACCGCCGGGTGGCTGCTGCGGCTGAGGGCCTGGGGTGGGCCTCACCGCCCGGTGGGTTCGGGTGTCCCTCGAGGGACAGGAAAATGCTGCTGAGCTAGAGGACAGCGGTGTGCCGCACCACACTCGAATGCACCAAGCACCACTGAGTTGCGAAATTGTTAGTGTCACGTCCCACGAGTCCCACTGGGTCATAACTGAAAGGACTTGAAAGCTCCTGGCCTCAGATTTTCTCAAGAGCTGAGGGAATTCTGGGCTTCTTCCCCCACGCTGGAGACCAGTGCAGGAGAGAAAGAAGAGCGAGGTGCCAGGTGAGGCCCAGATTCAAATCGCAGTTCAATCCATTGTCTTCCCACTCTCTTCATCCGGTAACTTGGCATTGTTGGTGTAAGGAATTAAATGAGATAATATATACCAAGAACTTGTAGAATGGAGTAAGTGCTTAATAAACAGTAGCTGCTGCTGCTATTTTTATTCCAAAATTTTTATTAATTCTAAGCACTTCATCTTTTCATGTTTTAACATCTACCAAAAAAACCCAGGATAAATCTGGCAACTAAACACAATTCTTCTTTAATTGGCCTCATGTTTTATCTTTCTTTGTGACACATATTATAGTTGATAGCACCTTGGATTCAGTGAAATCCAGGATTCAAATAAGAGTACTCTAGAACTGAGTCTCAACCCTATAAAACCTAATGCCCCCTTTAGCTAAAAATATTTTATAATTCCCTTAGCTAACCTGAAGTAAAATGTATACCTAACACAGCCAACCTACACACATGCACTTACAGCAGCTGATTTACTGCCCTGACGGTGGGTCACATAGATGGGAAACAGAGGAGGAGCTACACCTCAGCACGTCAGATCAGGAATAACCACATCAAGTGGCAGAATGAGAAAAAGAGCTGTACTTACA
>PVJX010045669.1:0-12615 GCA_004027295.1 Dolichotis patagonum | reverse complement strand
CTATAAATAATTAAACATAATTTATATCAATTTGTAGTACTGGGGATTGAACTCAGGAGCACTAAGCTTTATTCTCAGCCTTTAAAAAAATATGAGACAGGGTTTCCTTAAGTGGTACAGCCTGGGTACCAATTTTCTGGGTACTCCCAAGTAGCTGGGATTATAGGTGTGCACCATCATGCCTCTTTTTTTTTTTTCCTTTTTGGTCTTTTTTTTTTTTTTTTTAGCCTTTTTGAGACAGGGCCTCACTATGTAGTTCTGGCTGGCCTTGAGCTCACTTTGTAGCCCAGGCTGATCTCAAAACTCGCAACAATTCTGCCTCAGCCTCCGGAGTGCTGGGATTATAGCCGTGAACCACCACACTCAGCACTTTTTGGTCTTTTTGAGGCAGGGTCTATGCAGTTCAGGCTGGCCTTAAACTAATTTTGTAGCCAAGCCTGGTCTTGAATTTGCAACCATCCTCCTGCCTCAGCCTCTTGCTGGGATTACACTATGCATTTTTAGAAACACATAGATTATATCAAGGGCCCCAAGAAATAACAGAGACTTCAAGATAACATGCTACCATGTCAGGTGAGGTTTCAAGCCTCAGTTACAGAAAAATGTAACTGACAAGAATTCGCCATCATGGTCTAAGACAGTTACTGATCTAATTGTTGTTCTGTAGATGGAGTTTCACTTGGTAGTCTAGGCTGTCTTCAAACTCCTGTGCTCAATAAATCCTCCTGCCTCGGTCTCCCAAGTAGCTGAGACTGCAGTTAT
Organism: Dolichotis patagonum; assembly: GCA_004027295.1. Taxonomy (NCBI): domain Eukaryota; kingdom Metazoa; phylum Chordata; class Mammalia; order Rodentia; family Caviidae; genus Dolichotis; species Dolichotis patagonum. The sequence goes on along the minus strand of PVJX010045669.1, from coordinate 11,853 downwards.
GTGCTTCTGCGCCTGATCTAGATTGCGAGTAACTGCCGATTAGCGGCAGTTTACAATTTTTTATTCCTTCAAACTCTGCAATAGAAATGGGATAATTAATTCTGGGCTCCCTTCAGTACCCAAGCGGTATGCTGAGTCAGCAGGACCTGTTCCTGAGCTATGACTCAGCTGATTGCTCAGGGGGACCCTTTTCCTGCTCCTGTTTTAGAAGATGACTCAGGAGGAAAGGCTCCGAGGCCACACCATCTCCTCCACACACCCTCATGCTCTCCCAAGGGAAACCATTATAGTTATTCTTTATTGGCTGTCCTTGTATAATACAAATCTGCAAGTTTAGATACAAAAAAAAAAAAATCTGGAAATAAAAGGTAGAAAAGTACCCGCCAGGCACCCCTTCCCCTCTTCTGGGACCACCTCCCAGTGGGCACCAGTGTGAGGTAACTGAGCATCTTTTTCCTCCCCCTCCCACACTTCCTGGGCCCCCAACTTGGCCCCTGCCCCTATGAGACCTTGGCCCCCAGAAGACACAGCCCCGATAGGGGGCAGGTGGTGGGGAGACTACAGCATTGGCAGTGAACGGCAAGGGCAGAGGGAAGCCCTTAGCTTGTGCTGTGTACATGGGGAGGAGACCCTGCACTTGGGGTGGGCACTCACATGGGGCCCAGGAGAGCCTCTAAGTGGATGATCCCCCTCTGTCCTGCCCAACATCAGGAGGTGGAAGGTCAAAACTAGGAAAGGGAGCTCAGGAGGGCATTCCATGGGACCTCGGCCATCTCTGTGGGGGTGGAGGTGGGGCATCGTCGGCCTGAGTCTGGCAGTGAAACGGCTCCCTTAGCCAGGCTGGGTCCATCCCTGCATGCCATCCTGCTGCACCCTGGGCGTCGCTATGTCGGTTCTGTAGTGGTTTTGTGGGTGGTGGAGAGAAGGGTTTAGAGGGGATGCTGAAGGGCACAGCCCCGGGGAGCAGGACTGTGGGCAGCTTGTGCCTCCACACCCAGGTGCTGCATCTGGGGATGACAGGGTGAGCTGGGCAGCTCAGGCTACAGTTCAATCTCAAAAGTCTTCTGCAGGTCACCAGAGAAGGGGTTGGAGGGCTTCTCGACAGCGGGTTTGCCCTCTAATGCTGCCCACTGGGCCTCAAAGGGGTCCAACTCAGGGGCTGGGGCGGGCGCTGGCTCTGGAGGCCAGGGGGCCCCATTGGGGCGAGGACGGGCCTGACCCACAGGGGCACTCGGTGTGGCAGGAGGTGGGAAGGCCCCAGCTTTCCCCAGCAGAGTGGAGGGCTGGGGCTGGAGCTGGGCAGCAGAGCAGAAGGCGTTGGCCACCATCTGTGAGGGGGTGATGCCCACCACGGGGACCCGGGGCATGGGTGGGTAGCCCAGGCCTGGGTAGGTGGGCACAAATGGGGGCTGCATGTGTGAGGGTGGCAGGAACATGGCCACCTGGGCAGGGGCTGTGTCAAAGGGCCCCATAGGGGCAGGGAAGGGCTGCAGGGCAGGTGGCATGGTGGGAACTGGGGGTACTGAGGTTGTTTGCTGCTGCTGCTGCTGCTGCTGCTGCTGCTGCTGTTGCTGCTGCTGCTGCTGCTGCTGGGCCTTGGCCACCTGGGACACCTCCTCCAGCCATCGCTCAGCCTCCGAGGGTGTCCGCTTGTGCCCGGACTGGAAGGCAGCTGCAGGTTGTGCAGGGGGCTCACCCCAAGCAGAAGTCCCTGGAGAGAAGAAAGGGGCAGGTGAGAGGTGAAGGGTGCAACAGGGAATTGGAATGGGCTGGGGATGAGAGGACTGACGCCTCGTCTACCGCAGGCCCCCACGCGCTCCGAAAGGGGCACTGCAGGGTGTCTGGCTCAGTGACAGGGCGGAGTTACCTGTTGTGGCAGATGGTGGCCCTGACGGTGCTCCGGCACTGGCAAAGGACGAACTGATCTGTGTGCACAGGGCGTTGATGCCATCGCTGTCGCTGGCACCAGGAGGTTCCATCTCCGGGACTGGGGAGTCAGGGAAAAGGAGAAGTTGGTAGACAGGCCCAGCCCCCACCGTGCCTGCAGTGGTCCCCTCTGCGCCCCCGGCTTCTTTCCTTTCCCAGGTGTGTGGATCAGCAGGTCCCTGGGTGATCATGGCCACGAATATGGCATCTGAATGGCACAACAGCCAGGTCAGTCAGGGACATGTGATGGCTGACAATGACAGGGACCCAAACCAAGGACCTCAAGATCTGTGAGTGGCCACAGATTAGGAGATGCTTAAAATGTACCATCTTATCAAATAAGCTAAGGACTGTCGTGCGCAGCATGTAACAGTCTGTGACATTTCAGGAAGTAACTAAGAGGGTATGCAGGAAGCCCCCATGGACATTGGAAATAAGTGAATAAGGAGTCACTGGGTCTGATAGGAGGGCCCAGGTGGGGGGATTTGGTGTCCCAGCCACTGTCTCCGTTGACTGTGTGTCTGTTCAAACACGCATGCGGTGTGAGGCACAGCCTGTGCGACTGAAGTTCAAGTGTGTGGCGTCCCCAGGTGTGCTTCCCTAGTGTGAGTGGTTCTGCCTGTCTGATGGACTGTGCAAGTGAGTGTGGATCTGTCTGCAAGTGTGGCTCCCAAGACTGGGAATCCAGGTGTGTGGTTTGTGAGTTGTATGCGAGATTTCTGTGTGTCCATGGCTCTAAACTGATGGTTTCCAAGTGTGTGCCACACGTGTGTCAGAGGGTAACATCAGTGTGAGTCTGAAATTTCCATGTGGCAGGTTGCATCCCAACAAGTGTGTAGTTGGCTGCCGGAGTGTGAGGCTTCCAAACAGAGCCTGAGTAGCGGCCACCTCTCAGGGTACGTGTGTGATGCCTTGGATGTGTGCACAAGGACAGAAAATGTGACAGGCAAGGAATGCTGTAGGATGTGGAGCAAGTGCGTCATTCTCAACACACACTGGCATCTGCTCCAGTTACCTTTGGGGCGGCTGAGCCTGCTGGATACAAATCAACACCCTCCCACCCCAGTCCTCACAGCCCTAAGAGGTAGGGTGTCCTACATATGATGCAAGAGGTAGGCCAGACTGCATGGTTTCCTGGACTGCTGAGGGCAGGGAGCCCTCTCGCCTGTCTCCCTCAGGCAGAAATATCATAGTATCTATCTCCTCCCTCTGGCTCCGTGGCAGACACTGCTTTTTAGATCATGATGTATGCCATCTGTCTCCTCTCCTTGGCCCACGGTAGACATTAATAATCAAACACAAAGCTTATTTTCCTCACCAAGCTCTCTGCTCACCTTACCCCTTACCTGGCCGATCACATGGCTCCACTGACCTCTCCTGCAACACCTCCTTGCTCTCTCTTCTCTCTTGCCCATGGAAAACTTTCTTCTTGCCCATGACACATCCTTCTATTCTCTTTGCCCTAGACAGGCATTGCTAATCCACTATAATCCTTTCCTGGATCCTAAGGAGTAGCTGTGTCTATTAGTTGGCAAGATCTCATAATCCCACTGATACAATGCTTGGAAGAAGCATCAGACTTTGGTGCTTTAGTCTATTTCTGTGTTTTTCCTCCTTCCCTTGCCTGTAATAGATGTAGTCGCTTACCCCAGATCTTGCTAATTAATCATGATGTACAACATCTTGCTATTGTCCCTTTACCAGAGCAGACAATGCCAACTGATCATGATTCATGCTACCTTTCTGCTATTCCCTTGCTAAGAGCAGACATGGCTAATCAATCACAATTTGTGTTACCTTTCTTCTGTTCCTTGCCCAATGCCAGATGTTATTTAATCATGGTATGTTCCACCTGTCTATCCTTTGCCCCTGGCAGACAGTGCTAATCAGTCAAAAGTATGTACTGTCTCTCCTCTATCTCTTGCTCACTTAAGACAATGCTGTTTCTGATGTCCACGCTCACTGAATCCAAAGCTCACCTGTACCCTTCACCTGGAAGTCAGTGCGGCGCTGCAGGGTAGATGGCAGCTCATTCAGCCGTAGGCTCAGCTGCCGTTTGAAAGGCGAGTTCTTCTGACTGAGGGCTGGGAACCCACGAAAGGAGCCTTGGCGAACCAGCTGCTCCAGAGGGGCATGGCGCCGGGGGATGGCAGCAGCAGTGGTGCCTGCGGCCACTGGGGTGCCTGCCTCACCCTTTTCACCAGGGGATGTGGTAGCTGGTGTTGGCGACACATGCCCAGGTTGGGCAGGCCCGGGAGCCACAGTGGGAGCAGCTGCTGCCTCTGCTAGAGACACAGGGGAACAGCTGATTAGATATCTCACCTTGGCATTTTAAAAAATCCCATCTGGCATGTTTTCTCCTCCTTGAGATGGAACCCAGAACCTTTTTTTTTTTTCCCTCTGAGACAAGGTCTTGCTATGTAGTAAAGACCAGCCGTGAACTCATTATGTAGCCAAGGCTGGCCTTGAACTTTCGTTGACCCTGTTGCCTTAGCCTCGAGTGCTGGGATTACAGGCGTGTGCTACCATGCCCAGCTAGGACCTGCACTTGGATCTTTTATAAGATAGCTGCTATGTTGCTAAGTTCCCCAAGCTGAGCTTGAACTTTCAATCCTCCTATCTCAGCCTCCCAGAGTGCTGGGGTTACAGATGTGCGCCATCACGCCTGGCCCTCTTGATCTTTCCCCAAGGCTGCCTTCCTCACCCAATGTCTCTTCCTCAAGCTGGTCGGAAGCCCAGGACATCTCTCATCCCCACCCAAGCCAAGTTTTCTTTCCCCAGGAGGCCCAGCCTGACCCCTGGGTCTCTAGCTTTTAGTCTCTGATCTGTCTTCTGCACTGTGTTCGCCATTTTCTCTTTGGAGACTCTTTCCCTTTCTGGTAATTTATCAACACTTATTTAATATGCGAACACTGTATCATTGTTCCAGGAGCTCTCTGAGTATTAACTTGTCCGTCCATGTGAACAGCCCACGACTGAGACCATCTGCATTTTACAGCTGCAGACTGGAGGTCCAGCAAAGGCCTGTGATGCGGCCAGACCCACACTGCTAGGAAGGGGCAGGCTGACTCTGGAATCTGCTTCCAACAAGGGCCCTCATGTGTTCCTCCCGGAGGCCGCACCTCTCCACCGCATTCTCTCTCTGCCCCTCTGTCCTCTGTTTCCCTATTTCCAGCCCTTCTTCCCACTCCCAGTTGCTGTGAGTCACTGCAGTCCTGGCCTGGCCCACATCGTCCTCTGGGAAGCTTTCCAGACTGTTCTAACCCCAGCCTGGGCTCCTACTTGGGGACTGTTCTCCATTCTAAGGGATGGGGGAGGGGGACCTGGTCTCCCCACTTGCCATAAGAGACAGGCTCTTCAGGGCTCCCCTGCCAGTCCGCAAACACACACTCCTCCCCCAACCAGGGCCTCATCAGAGCAATGGCCACACACAGGCATGTCACCTAGGGCTGCTTCTCCTACTTTCCAGGAAGAAGTGACGAGAAACCCACTGGGCTGGCCTGGCACCATGCAAACAGCCCTGGAGAGGTTGGAACTAGGAAATCACCTCTGCCCTTTCTTACTGGGTGACCTCAGGAAGTTCCCGCCCTTCTCTGGGCTCCAGTTGGACTAGAAACCTGGGATAAACATCCCCAAGCTACCTCCCTGGGCCCCTGGACAAGGTCAGCTAAGGTAGTGAATGCTCAGTGCTTTGGAATCCAAAAAAAGTTTGATAATCAATTCTGTGGACAGAGCTCTGTTCCAGAGTCCAGAGTCCTGTGTTAAAATGCAGAGCCTCTAGGCCGTAAACCAGGGAGCACAGTGGCGGCGGCAGAGCACTGAGACATAGCCGCAAATCGGCCCTGGCTTTGTAGACTCACCAGGGCTGTGCTAAGTGAGTGCTTTCAAGGATGCAAAGTCCCTAGGAATAAATGTGTGTGGTACTGGGGACTGAACCTTGGGCCTCTGACCCAAGATACACCCCTAGTCCATTTCATTTTTTTTTTTTTATCAGTACCAGGGATTGAACTCACAACCTCGCCCTTGCAAGACAGGCACTTACGCTGCTGAGCTAAATCCCCAGTCCCTTTAGTTTTTGTTTTGAGACAGGGCCTTACCAAACTGCTAAGCTGACCAGGCTGAGCCTGAATTTGTGATCCTCCTGCCTCAGCCTGCCAGATTAAAGGCATATGTCACTCTGTCTGTCTCTGCCAATGTTCTTCATAAATCGTAATATGCTATGTAAATAGTAAATAAATATCTGTATTTGGGCTCAATGGTGTATGCTTGTGATCTCAGCTACTTGGGAGGCTGCGGGAGAATCATGAGTTTCAAGGCCAACCTCAGCATCGTAAGGAGATAATTGTCTCAAAACAAAAATACAGAGAGAGCAAAAAATAAGTATTTGCAAACTGTAGAGGACTGCAAACTCCTGTGTTCCTTGTCAACAATAAAATGACCTAAATGCTATGTGCCCTCTATTGACAGTTCTTGACAACTTTATCCATTTTTCTGAGACAGGGTCTTGCTATGTAGTTTAGCTGGCCTTGAACTCACAGAGATCCCCTGCCTCAGCTTCCCGAGTGCTGGGATTACAGGTGTGTACCACCATGCCCAGCTTCCTCTTTCTCTCTCTCTCTTTTTTTTTTTTTTTTTTTTGTATTTTTGAGACAGGGTCTCACTATGCAGTTCAGGCTGGCCTTGAGCTCACTATGTAGCCCAGGCTGGTCTCAAACTCACAACATCCTCCTGCTTCAGCCTCCCAAGTGCTGGGATTACAGGTGTGTGCTACCACACCCAGCTCCTCATTCTTTCTTGATGGCAACTTCATGACTTGAAGTAAGACACAAAAGTATGTCTTTTTTTTTTCTGTCTTTTTGAGCCAGGGTCTTACTATGCAGTTCATGGTTGGCCTTGAGCTCACTTTGTAGCCTAGAGTGGCCTTGAATTTGCAAGGATATTCCTGCCTCAGCCTCCCAGTGCTGGGATTACAGGCATGTGCCACCACACCCAGCAAAGTATGTTTTCAGAGACAGGATTTCACTATGCAGTTCAGGCTGGCCTTGAATTTCTTTTGTAACCCAGGCTGGCCTTGAATTCATTTTGTAACCCAGACTGGCCTTAGACTCACAGCAATCCTCTTGCCTCAGCCTCTTGAGTGCTGGGATTACATCATGTACCACCATGCCCTAAGGTATGATTTTTTTTTTTTTTTTTTTTTTTTGGTGTTGGGGATTGAACTCAAGACCTCGAGCTTGCCAAACAGGCACTTACGCTGCTGAGCTAAACCACCGGCCAAGGTATAATTTTTGTGGTAACCCATTATACAGTTGGAGACACACACATACACTTAAAAGCATTAAATTATACTTAACTCATATAACATCTGATGTACACTAATATTTTATATTTCATCTTTAAAATCTTTTTATTTATTTTTTGTATCAGGAATGGAACTCAGGGCTTCGAGCTCTCCAGGCAGGCATTGGCTGCTGAGCTATATGCCAGGCGTATATCTCATTAAAGAGTTCCAGCCATGTTTACCAGACTGATTTCTAGGTCTTACCACACAGTGGGAAAAGCCACAAGGACCCATGACTTGGTGAGCTGGGCAGGGTGGTGCATGCTGGTAATCCCAGCACTGTGGGAGGCCAGGCAGGAGAGTCACAAGTTTCAGGCCAGACCCGGCAATTTAGCAAGATCTTGCCTCAGATTAAAAAAAAAAAATTTTTTTTTTTTGGTACTGGGAATCGAATTCACAACCTTGTGCTTGCCAGCCAGGCACTGTGCCGCTGAATTATACCCCCAATCCTAAAAAAAAGTTTTGTAAAGGTATCTGAGGTTGTCAGTGTGAAAACCCTGGGTTGTTCCTGAGTGTGTGTGTGTGTGTGTGTGGTGAGGCTGGGATGGTTTATGAGCTGAGTTTTGCCCGATTGCTGAGTGGCCTGCTGCCCTAAGTGTGGATTTTTTTTTTAAAGAAGTGGCACTGTAACCAACTCTGTGGTGGCACCCCGCAGCCCCTGTGCCTCGAAGCTCTGCGCACCCAGCCGGTGGCCCCCCGCCCGGTGTGGGCAGTACCCACCTTTCTTCTTGTCTGAGGCCTCTCGCTCTGATGGCCGCCCGCCTCCTGACAGGCGGAAGGAGCCCTCTCGGGCGAAGCTGGTGCGGCTGGCGTCGAAGGCGGCTGTGACCCCACACTCCTTCTCCCGACGCTGCTTCCGCTCCAGGCAGGCGGCGAAGGCGCAGCCCACGGCGTGGCTCAGCCTCTCCCCCTGCGCAGGGAGTGACGGTCAGGTACACCGCGGCCTGCAGACTGACTGGGGCCCGGGCTCAGTGACACAGGCACGTGGCCTGCAGACTGCAGCTCGAAGGGCCGGGGGTGGCTCAGTGGTCAGTGCAGGCCTGGTGCGTGCCAGGCCTGGATTCCCTCCCAGCACGGAAGGTAAGGAAGGATTGGGGGAGGGAGAAGAGGGAAGAAGAGAAGGACAGAGGGAGGGTGGAGTGTCGAGTGCTGTAATCCCAGCCGTCTAGGAGACTGAGGCAGGATCCCTTGATTGTGGGGCTCCAAACAGTATGGGTAACATAGCGACACATACAAAACAAGCAGGCCCTAGAAGCCAGACATGAAGGCATGCGCAGTAGGGCTACGCTTCCAAGGCATTGTAGAAGAGCCAAAGCTAAGGTAAGGTGGAAAGGTTTCTTGGGAGTGGGGTCATGAGCAGATGTTCCCTGGCAGTATTTTCTGGACCCTAAACAAAGGCAGAGAACACAGGTATATGCAGTTGTCAGAGCTCAGCAAATGTGCAGTGCTGCTGGGGGCTGAATGCTTGTGAATGCTTGCAGATTCTGATATTGAAGCCCTAACTCCCAAAGCCATGGGACAGTATCTTGCTCTGTGGTTAGAATTATGTTAGGGTCCTTGTGACAGGATTAATCCCTTTAGAAAAAGAATGTAGTTAATGTCATGGTATAATCCCAGCACCATAGGAGGCTGAGGCAGAAGGATCCCAAATTTAAATCCAGTCTGGGCAATTTAGTAATTTAGTAAGAACTTGTCTCAAAATAACAAATGTAAAAAAAGGCCTAGCAAGTGCAAGGTCCTGAGTTACATTCCTGATACCAAAAAAAAAGACAAAGGACCAAGACCCCTGCCTCCCATGTGAAAATCTATTCAGGAAGAGGCCCACCTGCAAGCCGGGAAGCCACCCTGGAAGAACCACCAGATCATGCTGCCCTGGGCTTAGGCTTCCAGCCACAAGACTGAGTCAAATACTTGTTACAATCATCTAGTCTACGTATCTGGTTATAGGGGCCTGACTAAGACAGGCATGTATTTTACTCAGAAGAAAAACCCTGGAAGCAAGTCTGAATTCTGCTTCATGGAATGCATGCTGAAGTGCTGGGCGCAGGATGTCTGCACCTTGAAATGCACCCGACACACGCTGGCAGCTCTGTGACAGCGAGCACTGCCTAACGAGAAGATGTGGGGGTGGGTGACTAAGTCAATCAACTTCACTGCATGCTTGCAAAAAAACCTAGTGACTAGCTTGGGGTCCTGGCACCATGCCTGTAATCCCAGCACTCTGTGAGGCTGAGGCAGAAAGACCACAAGCTGGAGCCCGGCTTGGGCAGTTTAGCTTAGTGACTTGGTGAAAACCTGTCTCAAGATCAATAACATAAAATAGCTGGGCATGGTGATGCATGCTTGTAATTTCAGCATGCGAGAGGCTGAGACAGTGAGTCCCGACTATATAGTAAATTCAAGCACAGCCTGAACGACACAGGAAGATATTGTCTCAAAAAATAAAATAAAGTCAAATAAAATAAAATAAAATAAAATAAAATAAAATAAAATAAATAAAATAAAATAAGGGCTTGGGAATGTAGCTCAGTGAAAAAGATCTGGATTTAATCCACAGTGCCACATTAAAAAAGTAGTAATAAAATGTTGAGAGGAAAATACTAGCTACTGTTTTGTTTTCATTTGGCTTTATTTTTTGTTTTTGTTTTTGATATCAAGTATTGAACTCATGACCTCGCGTACTTGCCAAGCAGGCGCTTGTGCCGCTGAGCTAAACCTCTGGCCCTGATTTTGTCTTCTGAGACAGGGACTCACTGTGCAGTACAAGTTGGCCTTGAACTTACTATGTAAGACTGGCCTTGAACTCCCAGCAATCCTCCTGCTTCAGCCTCCCAAAGTGCTGAGATTACATGTGTGCACCACCGTGCCCAGCTTATAGCCACTGTTCTTGAGTGCTTCCTTCCAGTGCTCCAAGATTAGGTAGCCTGGGATTGAGGCTGATTCCCATTTCCCTTCCTAGCTGTGAGTTCTCCAGAAATCATTTCCCCTCTCAATATCTGAGTTTCCGTTCCTGTAAAGTGAGGGTCCTAGCCAACTACTTCAAAGACTTCTTGCAAGAAGTAGTTGCTACACCTTAAGGGTGCAGCATAGAGTTGGGAAATACCACATATATGTCACCATAACTCTGTCCAGTCCTGGGTTGAAATGCACCTTCTTACCACTCTTCCCAGCACTGCCAGGAGGTAGACATTCTTATGAATCCATTCCACAGATGAAGAAACTGAGGCTCAGATGGGATGGTGATATCCTCAATCTAACAAGTGGAGTGGCAGAGTTGGGATTCACATAAGAAGTACCTGACTTCTGTTTGCTGACAAAAATGCTCAGGCACCTCTCAAAGTTAAACTTGAGGACAAAAATTTATAAGAAAAATACTAGTAAACTAGGTAATAGGAAGTAGGAAGATAGCATGTTCTCAAAGGGGAAAGGGATCAGGAGAAGGAGGGACGAAAAATGACAGGATAAAAAAAGGAATTGAGATGTGTTACATACATGTAACAAGTCCACAAAGGAATGTAACGTGCATTCATGTACTGATAAAATAAAAACCAAAACCAAAACAAAAATAACTAGGAACCTGAACCCTGGGTCACAGTAAAAGGATTACATACCATAAACATGTGGGGTTTATTCCAGAATGTAAGGCTGGTTCGATACATGAAAACTGTACAGCAACATAAGCCACCGTTCCTAGCTGGTCTCATCACACGGATTAGAACTTGACAATAAACAGAAGCCGTGAAAAGGAGGTTGGCCATGGCAGGTGCCATGTTCCTGTACTCCCAGCTGCTCAGGAGGCTGAGACAAGAGGATTGTAGGTTCAAGGCCAGCATGGGCAACTTAGCGAGACACCATGTGAAAATTTAAAAAATGAAAAGAGGCCAAGTGTTCTGGCTCACGCCTGTAATCCCAGCACTAGGGAGACTGGGGTAGGAGAATCACTGTGAGTTTGAGGCCAGCCTGGACTACAGAGTGAGCTCAATGTCAGCCTGAATTACATAGCCACACCCTGTCTCAAAAAAGGAAAAAAATTTAAGTGGCCCAGCATGATGGTGCATGCCTATTTTCCCAGCATTCTGGGAAGCTGAGGCAGGAGTATCATAAATTTAAACCCCAGGCAACCTAGTAGCAACTTAGTGACAGCCCATCTCCAATATAAAAGATATGAAAAAGATCAGGAGATATAGCTCAGGGCAAAAGCCCAGTGGTTCAATCCTTGGTACCACAAACACATACACAAAAATGCATACAGTGGAATTCAAGAGGATCCAGAATAGCCAAAAATAGTTTTGAAAAACAACAGGATAGAAGAATGATATTTCCTAACTGCCAAACTTACGCACAGCCATATGAGTCAAACAGTGCAGTAATGGGCCGGGGATATAGCTCTGAGGCATAAGTGCTTGCCTAACAAGCACGAGATCCTGAGTTCGATTCCCAGTACAAAACAAACAAACAAACAAACCAGTGCAGTATTGGTATAAGGATAAACACACAGGCAAATGGATCCTCCTGCCTCAGCCTCTGGAGTGCTGGGATTACAGGTGGGTGCCACCACACCCGGTGGGTTAATATTTTTTCTTTTT
>PVJX010045668.1:0-12634 GCA_004027295.1 Dolichotis patagonum | reverse complement strand
TTTATAGCAGCACAATTTGTAATAGCCAGATCTTGGAAACAACCTAAGTGCCCATCAACTGAGGAATGGATAAAAAAGTTGTGGCATTTTTATACAATGGAGTACTACTCAGCTATAAAGAATGATCACATAGAGATATTTATAAATAAATGGACACGACTTGAGACCATTCTCTTAAGTGAAATAAACCAAACTCACAGGGGTAAATACCATATAGTCTCCCTAATATGAGATTTGATAAGAGTATATAAGACTTTATGGTAAGCATGAGTCCCCATCTCATAGCTTCGAAGTCTTTCAAAGTTTTAAATCTTCAGTTGGAATGCTGCTATCCTGTTTTGTTTGACTGTATCATGCTTGATGACATGAATAGCTGTTCTGAAGAAAACAAAACATTAAGACAGCTATTGCTGATTTAGTATTATCCTTTTTGGAGGTCCTACCATGCTTTTTTTGTTCTACTACCATTGGTTCTATCTATCACATTGTGTCTTATTGGAATTTGAATATGTGTGATAGTTCAAACAAATTTTTTTCTTTTTTATCAAAAATGAGATATTATAGTACCCACTCATCATTTTCTGTTATTCGGTTCAGAAACCCCTGTAATTCTTTCACTCTATGCATGGCTTTATACTATTGTGATATGTTTGATATTATTGTATTTGAAACTATGCTCAACTATAGCAGAATAAGAGATATGGTGTTAGCTACTGTTGATGTCCAGTTGACTTAATGTAAGGTACTGTGTTGCTTATGTTGTCCTGTTCTGATCTGCTCTGTACTGCCCCCTTTTGTTTTATTCTCTTTCAAATAAAAAAAATAAATTTTCCTCTGAGGACTGCTTTCATTGCATCTCACATGTTCTGGTAAGATGTATTTGTATTTTTGTTTTCTTGTAGATATTGTTTAATTTCTTCTTTAATTTGCTCTGTGACCCACTGATTGCTCAGGGGTGTATTATTCAATTTCCATGTGTTTGTGGGTGTTTTGCAGTTTTTGTCATTCTACTTTCATGGCGCTATGATCTGATAACATGCATGGGATAATTTCAATTCTTTTGCATTTACTTAAGCATGTTCTGTGGGCTATTATATGGTCTATTTTAGAGAATGTCCCATGTGCTGCTGAGGAGAATGTATATTCTGATGTTGTTGAGTATACACTCTCTATACGTCCACCAAGTCCATTTGTTCGCAGATGTGATTCAGTTCTGTTACTTCTTTGCTGATTTTTTGTCTAGTTGATCTGTGCCTTTGTGTCAATGGCATGTTAAGTTCTCCTGTTATAAATGTGTTATTGATTTTTTTTTCATTTGTGTTAATATTTGTTTTGTATAACTGCGTGTTTCCAAATTTGGTGCATATATATTTAAGATTGTTATGTCTTCCTCTTAAAGTTTTCCCCTAAGTAGTATGTAATGATCTTCTTTATCTCTTTGGATCATTCTTGGTTTGAAGTTCACATTGTCTGCAAATGGAACAGCTACCCCTTTTTTGGGTTCCGGCTGCATGAAGTATTGTTTTCCATTCTTTGACTTTTGACTATGAGTTTCCTTTTGGGTTAGACAGGTTTCTTGTAGATAGCATAGGCTTGGATGTTGTTTCTTGATCCATTCTGCCAGTCTGTTTCTTTTAATTTTTTGAATTGAGGCCATTTACATTAATGGTTATAACTGATATATATTGGTTTATTTTTGACATGTTATCTTTTGCTGTTGATTCTTTACCTTTCTCCACTTGGTCTGATTGCCTTTAGTGTTTTTTTTCCTATGCCTATCTAGAATGTCTTTCAGTATTCTTTGCAGGATTGGTTTGGTGGTCTTGAAGTTACTCAGCTGTTCTTCTTTGTGGAAGTGTCTTATTTTTCCACCAATTTTGAAGGACAGTTTTGCAGGGTACATAAGTCTGGGTTAGAAGTGGTTTTCCTTTAGGATATGAAATACTTCACTCTATGCTCTTCTTGACTTCATTGTTTGTGTTGAGAAGTCTGCTGTGATTCTGATAGGTTTTCCTTTATAGGTGATCTGTCTTTTGTCTCTAACAGCTTTTAATATTCTGTTCTTATGTTGGATTTCTGGGATGGTGATTATTATATGTCTGAGTGTAGTTTTATTTTGGTTATGGCTATGTGAGTTCTATATGTTTCACTAATCTGTATGTCAGTTTCCATTCTCATGTGTAGGAATTTTCAGCTATTACTTCTGTAAATAGCCTCTTGTTATCTTTTGGGCTGTCCCCTTCTTTTTCATTTATCCCTATGAATCTTATGTTGTTTTCTTTGCATCATCTTGCAGCTGTTGAATTGTTATTTCCTGATTCCTTGTTATTTTTAAAAGATCTTTCCTTTCCTGTTCACTAGCTGCAATCTTATCTTTGAGGTCTGAAATTCTATCTTCACTTTCACTGAGGCAGTTTTTGCAACTTTCCATTGAATTTTTGATTTCCTGTATATCTCTTTGAATCTGCTTTAGGCATTCTGTTTGTTTCTTATATTGTTCATTCAGGGTTTCCATCTTTTTTCACTGTTCCTCTAATTTTTTAACTATGTATTCTTTAGATGTGTTCAGCATTTCTTTCATTACATTTATCATTTCTTCTTTTACATGGGAGATATTTCTGATTTGAGTTCTTTTATAGCTTCCCAGAGTTGTTTCTTTACTTCAGTTGTTATCATTTCAGGAATTACAGGTGGATCACTTACATTTTCTTCTATGTGCCTGTCTCCTAGGCTTGCTTGGGATGTGCTGAAGGTTTCAGGTTGCATTTTACTTTTTCATTTTGTCAGTTTCCTTTATTTCCAGGTTTTGAGCGATGTTCCAAAACTTCTCTCATGCACTGGGAATCACCTTGCACACCTTTTGCTCCTGGGACTGAAAGGATGTCACTGGGCATGGCCCCGTCAGGCCCATGGGACCTCCCATGCATCCTCCGGTTATTTAGCACACTTGAGGGGGTCTCACCTGCCTGGAGTGATGTTCCAAAGATTTCCCTGTGTGCTGGGAATCACTTCACATACTTTCAGCTCCTGCGACAGAATAGATCTGGAGAGCTTATTTTTAAAAGTAAGCATCAGGAGAGGCTGTGGTAAAGGTCACAAGTCCTCCTGCACCAAAAGCCAGGGCAAAGGCCATGCCAAAGCCCAAGCCCATGCTGCTCCCAAAGATGCCTCACATGCCCTGGATCTGCCACAGTTCCAGAGCCCCAACAAGACACTAGGGTGGCATGAGAATAGCCTGGCACTGGTGGGGGTGGCTCCTAAAAATTTTAATAGTACTTTTTATCAACTTTTAATTGTTTTAATGATTTAAAAACAGAAATTGACACACAATTTCCAGTAAGGAGCTGGTCATAGTGGTGCATGCCTGTAATACCAGCACTCAGGGAGGCTAAGGCAGGAAGATCATGAGTTCAAACTGTTTGGTAAAGAGAAATGATGGAAGAAAAATGAAGCAGAATGAAGAATAGAGGTTGATGAGACAGATCAGTGTTGACACAGAA
The DNA here is from genome assembly GCA_004027295.1 of Dolichotis patagonum. Taxonomy (NCBI): domain Eukaryota; kingdom Metazoa; phylum Chordata; class Mammalia; order Rodentia; family Caviidae; genus Dolichotis; species Dolichotis patagonum. Next base: position 9,134 of record PVJX010045668.1, on the reverse strand, counting down.
GATTGGGATAATCAGCAAAATCTTCCTTTCGGTGGTCCCTGAGCAGAGCCCTCAGGGAGGATGGAAGGGAGCCCAATCAAAGTGTATTTCAAACGAAGTCTACAAAGGGTAGAGCTCTGAAGAGTGAAGTTTTGTGGTGTGCTCAAGGAACAAGGGGAGAGAATAAACTGAAAAGGGGTTGAAGAGCAGTTTGGAGACATAATAAGGGTCTGTTGATCAAGAGAGTGTACAGGACGTGGAATGAATTTTGATTTGGTTCTAATTATCACAGGAACAATCTGCCTAATATTTTACAAAAATAATCAGATTTTTTCTAGAGACCAAAGGGATGGCTGCAAAGTGGAACCAACAGGACTAGTTAGGAGGCCACTGGAGAACTTTAGGCAAATGATGATGTTAGGCTGCATTATACTGGAGAACTATAAGCCTAGAAGATGGATCGGATGTGAGCTATGAGGTAAAAAGAAACATCAAAGGCAACTTTTAGGAGTCATTTTTGTGCAAGTTGGAAAGAATGAAGTAAGCTTTGGGAGAAAAACCAGTTCTACTTGAGGGTTGCTATGTTTTTGAATGTGCTATTCTAGTAGCCATTTGGATACATGAGTCTAGACCTCTGCAGAGAAGAACAGTTCAGGAATGTAAATTTTGAAGCTATTGTTACTGAGTAGATGCTATTCAAAGTATTGAAACTTGATGGAATCACCAAGGTAAGGATCTCACAGTAAAAACAGGACCAGGGGATTTGAACAGAGATTTACTGGACCCTGGAACAGTAGTGATGCAGTGTTGGGGGCCGAAACTGCAAAACAAGAACATTAGCATGCCCTAGAGAAGACTGCTGCAGGAAGCTGCTGCTTGCTCCATGAACTGGAGAATTAGAAGGGAGAGTTTGGGGAGAACTTTCCAGGGTGATGCCCAGACCCAGGGACAGAGCGCTGCCTGGCTGAGCTACTACTGACAAATGTCCCAGAGAGGCTGAGGGATGGACCTGAGGAACAAGCACCCCAGCATCTAGAGGCTGGGAAGAAGAGGTACATCTGTAAGATGATGGAGGATGATTAGCTTGTGAGGCAGGAGGCAAACAGGAGAAGATGAATGAACAAGGGATTCTAAAAAGGAGGGGTGATCAAGTGGTGTTCTATAGGCAGGTAAGTTGAAAGCAAAAAATTGACTGCTGGATGTGAAAAATGGGAAGTTTTGGGTGGTGTTGATAAAAGTGGAGGCCCTGGAGTGGTGGGAATAAAGCCTGGTAGGAGTGAGCTCGGGAAGAACAGGAGACACGGCCGTCAGCGCAGACTGCTAAGTTACCCAAGGCGTGTGTGATGACTTGGAGAAAGGACGTAGGACAATAGTGGAAAAGGAAGTGAAGGTGAGGTTTCAAAAAAATTCATATGTGATGTTTGTTCGTTGATGGGAAAGATATATTTGGGAAGGCAATACTGATTTCAGGAGAGAGAAAGATAATTGTAAGAGTGAAACCTTCAAATTCTATCACTGTGTACAAAAATCACTCAAGATGGATCAAAAAGCTAAGTAACAGAGACCTGAAACTTTGAAGTGCCAGGAGAAAGCACAGAGGAAACACTGAAGCCATCAGCACAGGCAAAGGCTCCCTGAACAGAGCCCCAGCTGCACTGGAAGTAACAGCAAGAATCAACCAATGGGATTTCATCGTAAAAAGCTGCAAAAGAATCAATTCACAGATTGAAGAGACACTCAACAACAGGGGAAATCTTTTCCATCTAGTCTTCAATGGAGGATTAGTATTAGAATATAGAAAAACTAAAAATCTTACCACAGAAATCTTAAATAACTCAGTCAATAAACAAACTGAACTGATAGTTTTCAAAAGCAGACATACAGATGATCAATAAATAGGTGAAGCCACCAGAAAAAAGTAAATGCACAGTGCATTAAAATTGCTGATCCCAGTCAGAAAGACCAGCATTGAGAATACAAGAAAGAATAAAGCCTGGTGAGAATGTTGGGGAAAAAGATCTTTTATACACCATTGTTGGGAGTGTAATATAATAAGCCAGTATTGTGGAAATCAGTATGGAGATTCTTCAAAATAGCAAAAAATAGAGCTATGGTTTCATTCAGCTTATACCACTCAGTGTATATTGCCAAAAGAATTGAAGTGTGCATACTACAGAGATGCCTGCATACCCCTGTTAATTGCAGCACTATTCAAAATGGGTAAGCTATTGAAACAGCCTCACTATCTGCCAAGTGATGAGTGGGTAAAGAAAATGTGATCTCTGAACCCAGTGGAATATCATTCACCCATAAAGGAGAATGAAATACTATCTTCACAGGAAAATGGATGGAATTGGGCATCCTCATTTCAAGTGAAGTAAGTCAGACTCAGAGAGACAAATGTACATTTCTTTCATATATAGAAGCTAACAAGAGTGGGATGCTATGAAGGTAGACGGGAGAATAACAGAGAAGAGGGTGTGAATTAGGGCAGAAATAGAGAAGGAGCAATCAGCGTGGAAGTGGTCAGCGAGGGCTATACAAACAGGACCAAATGAAACACGTTGTTCTGTGCGACTGATGCACACTAATAAAAAGGAGAACAAGAACAATATTTGAGAGAGAGGTAGAGGATGCCATGTACCTGTGCGATTGGGCATGTACATAATTCAAAAAGGAAGAGGTTAGGACTGTGCTCAGATAGGCGGATGTAGGATCATAAGCATATTTCCTTGATTGCATTCTGTTTTCTCAGGGAATTACAATGTGCTTCAACCTGCAAAATGTTAAGGACGGGGGTGAGGGGACATGAAGAGAGTTGTAAAGTAATTATTGTAAGGTATTGAGAGGTCACTCAAAGTGAGTGGTCATTTGTGAACTGGCTCAGAATCATGAGATCTGTTCACCCTGGTGAAGAAAAATAAAGTGCCAGTGTTCTGTGGGGAATATAACAGTACTCAAGCAAGTTAAAATGGTCTGTATGTAGGCATTCTTTATAATGTCAGTAGTAAAATACTGCTTCTTGAAAGAAATCTTTTATTGATCTGAGTTCTAACCTAAGCAATTGTTAGGTCTACTCTTGTAGTGGAACTGTACACGTTTATGTTCATTTTAGCACATGAAAATGTGTTGAATTTGTAAATGTTCTTTATCTTTAATCAGTACTATATTTTATGTGAACTTATTTCTGAGAACTCCTATGTAGAAAGTTATCCCTTCTGCCCGTAGTTGCAGACTTAGTTTCGTGCTCCTTTTAAAATGTAACATTGTATGGAATCACACATGGTTGCTGCAGGTAAATCTGAAACTACACAGAACACTGGTGTTGAGAAGTGGATTGGAAATAAACAAGGAGGCTCAGTGACTGCAAAGACAACAGAACACAAATTAGTGCAATTCTGTCATTGTTTTGTGGCCATTTGGAGGATTTAGCAGTGTGTAAAATTTACAACAATGGAACAGAATTCCAGTTGCAAATCATCACAGCTTATTGTTGAGAATAGAATTCATAATTCATCTATAAAAATATACTCATCTCTGTTCATGATTACTATGGACATAATTGTGCCATATGCAGAAAAAGAGGGTGTTAGTGTGGAAATCAATGGGGAAATTCCTCACATAACTAGGACTAGAGGTTTCATTTTACCCAGCTATTTCATTTCTTGGTATCCTCCTGAAAGAATCAAAAGCATCATACCATAGTGATATATGTACACCAATATTTATAGTGGCACAGTGTGTAATAGGTAAATCTTGGAAGCAGCCCAAATGTCCATCAACTGATGAATTGATAAAGAAGATGCGATTCTTTTCTACAATGGAGTACTACACTGCCATAAAGAAGGATAAGCTCGAGACATTTCTAGCTAAATGAACGCACCTTGAGACCATACTCTTAAGTAAAGTAAATCAAATACACGTGTGTAAATATCTTATTGTTTCTCCTTTGAGAAACCAAAAGTATAAATGTATAATATATGTTATGAAATAGGAAGAAAATGTTCAAATGAGAAGGGGAACTAGGGAGGGTGGAAGAAGGAATGAAGGAAGGAAGGGAAAAGAAAAACACAAGAAAATGAAAAAATGGAAACAAAGAGGGGAAGAGGGGATGAAGGTCAGATAGCAGAATGGGGAAAAAGGATCAAGAGCTACCCTGCGCAGGTAGAAATGCCCTATGATGAATGCGCTCAATGCATGCCTAAGTGTGGTATTAGACCCTCTAGCGCCCTTCTGACTTTTGTCTAATAGTTCCATCAATTACTCAAAGAATGCATTAAAAGCCAGGACTACAAGTGCAGAGATTTTAATTCTCTCTTTAGTTCTATTTTTGTTTCATGTGTCTTCTGCTCTGTCAGCAGTTACATATACATTTAAGGGTGTTTTTTTGTCCTCATGAATTGATTCTTTTAAATTATAAAGCAACCCTCTTCTTTTTTTCTTTGTGGTTGTCTGTTTGAGACAGGGTCTCACTTTGCAGTTCAGGCTGGCCTTGGACTCACTGTGTAGCCCAGGCTGGCCTCAGACTCACAGCCATCCTCCTGCCTCAGCCTCCTGAATGCTGGGGTGACAGGCGTGTGCCACCACGCCAGGCCTGACAACCTCTTCTGACAATATTGCTTGTCTTGTAATCTGTCTTTTCACCTACTTGAATTCACATTTTAGCTTTTTATGCTTATAAATGTACTGCATGCGTGGTCCATGAGTTTAGGTCTTTTTATTTTTAATGTTTCTGTGTAGACTGCACCCTTATGGGCCACAGATTTGGATCTTGTTCTTGGATTCAGTCTGGTAGCTTGTGCCTTTTAATTGGCATACATGGCTTACTAAAACGTAAAGCAATTTTTGGTGTGTTTAGATCTAATTCTGTCATTTTCTTTTAGTTTTATATTTATCCTATACGCTTTTATACCTCTGGTACTCACCTTCTGTTATCAGTTGGATTGATCAAACAGTTTTAGATTTTTATTTTATCTTTAATTTTTCTCTATAGTGTTTTTTTTTTAAAAATAGTGTTTAGAACTTGCTTTGGGGATTACAATACACATATTACTTTATCACACATTTGGAGTTAAACTTTTGCTACTCTGCGTCTAATGTAAAACCTTGTAATAATAAGATGCTGTTTATACCCCGACTTTAGGCCACCCACACACTCTGTGCACCTGGAGCGCAGCGTCCCAGCTTCTGCCGTCCATCTGTCTGGCTGTTTGTGTTTTGGAGACGTCATAGAGAGAGCGCAGCGCTGCTCCCCGTCTGGCCCACAACTTTGCGGTTCCGTGCTCTCCGCTCCTTTCTTCCTTTCTGAGCTCCAGTCAGTAACTTCTCTCCAGCAGAAGGAGCTTTGTGTTTCTGCAGAAATCCCATGCGTTTCATTTCCAGGAAAATATTTATATGAAAATATTTCTCCTGGACATAGCATTCAGATTGATGTATTTTTCTTCAGTTTAAAGTGTTAACCTGTTGTTTGCAATCTGTTTCTGATTAGCAATTCTCTCTCTCTCTCTCTCTCTCTCTCTCTCTCTCTCTGTCTCTGTCTCTCCCTCTTCTCTCCATGGATGTTATTGTGACTACTTTTAGGTTTTTCTCTTTGGGGATCATTATTAAGCATTAGAATATGATAGAGCTATATGCTATTCTATTTCTTTGTTTTGCTTAAAGTTAGCTGATACGGTTGCTTCTATTTATTTAAGAACTTAAAGAAAATTTTGGTCATTATTTCCTTAAAAGTATTTTTTGTTTCCATTTTCTTTTTCTGAAACTTCAGTTACAGATGACATGAGAGAGCTTGATGTTGATTCAATAGCCATTGACTGTTTTTGTATCTGTTCTTCAGATTGTCAGATTTTATTTTTAATTAAGTTCATCATTCCTTTATAGTCTATACTACAATCTCAGTTGTAGAATTTTTATTCTTCTTAAATAAATTTTATTATCTGCATTCTCAGCCATGAATATTTTTTATCAGCATGACTATTTTTCTTTGTCTTTGAGTATGTTTACAATATATACTTTAATATACTTTATTGCTAATTTCAATGCTGGGATTATATTTTCTCCTTTTCCTTTGTTTCTTGTCTTATACTTGATATTTCCATTTTTGGGGCATATCTAGTAATTTCTGATTACATACTGTTCATTGTTGTGAGTATAAATGATATATTCCCTTTCAAGGGTTATTTTTGTCATAGTGTTTAATTAGTTTTTGATATACTCTAGGTTTTGTCAGCTTTGGTGTTTTTTCCTTTGTTGGGGTGTAAGGGTATTTTTTGATTTAGTCTTGGTCCATGACTCTTCTCCAGGGAGTGGTGGTCACTGAGTGACCCAGACTCTCAGTATGACATCTTCATATTCGCTGGCTGACATTCCAGTTCCTCCCAGTGCTGTGCCATGGGGCAGGAAACTTTGGCATTGTGGAGTTGGTCCTTGCAGCTGCAAGAACATTGATGACCGTTTCGTAAGAGGAGGTTGTAACTAGGGCAGAGGACATGGAGTGATTCTGAGTGGTTGGCAAGATTCTGTTTCTTGACCCAGGTCAGAGTTGTAAATGTTTTGGCCTGATGGTAGTTTTTAGAGCTGTACCTTTGGTTCAGGTAGAATAATTTGCACTATTTTAAAACAAGTAGATGTGAAAATGTCACACAGAAACTCTCTAAGACTACTCATAAATGAGTACTGTATTCAACACTCACAGGAAAAATTGATTTACAAATATGTGGAAAGCATGTAAAAGCTCAACGTGAAGAAGCAGAGCTGAACTTCGTTCCAGTGTTAGACTCACAAACAATTTGGGGATTTGAAGCAACAAAGACAATAATAAAACCTTCCCCCCTTTCTTAAAAACTAAGTGTTATTTCTGATTTTCCAATATAGATCATGTTAAAGGTCTTGTTTTGGTAATTATTTCTTATTTCCTCTGAGTCACCCAGGTCAAGTTCTGAGATGGGAAAGAATAAGTACATTCCTTTAAGAGAGAGTCGCAAAGGTGGATACAAAGATTTAGCAGTCCTTTATCTTAAAAGAATTGGTTATGGGATGTAGATGATAATTTAGTTTTGCTAGCTCATCACTTACCCTCCTTGTGCCCTCCATGGACAAGCCCCTGGATGTCACGCACCCATTGATTCATCTAGTCGCTAGATAAATAACTGTTAAATATGCATTTTATATGAGACACAATTCAAAGCATTTGGCATGCAGTGGTGAATGGGAGAAGATTTCTGCTCCATAGACCTTACTTTCTGATGGTAAATGAATAAAATAAACATGACAACTTCAAATAGTAATGAGAGCAATGAAGTCAATGAATGAGGATACAGGTGCAAGGGGTTATTTTAAATATATTTACTGCAATAATTGGGCCACAAATAGGCATATGATGCAAGCAGTCACTTGGAGTCTATGAGTTTCAAATAACTGACTGAAGTAAGATAATGGGAGTATGTTTCCATTCCAGGGGGACTATATTTCTTCAGTATTTCCCCTCTTCCACTTGCTACATCATAAATGAGAACAGAAATATTGAAATAGGAGGATACAATAGATTTCCGCATGAAAGCTCTAGGATTGATTCAGAAAGTGTCTGTTCTTTGGGGATTACTATTGCGCCACTTGCCAATAAGGTAAAGGATTCTCTAGGAGTAAGCTATCAGTTCTGATGCAAGCATATAGCAGTCTGAGCAGACAGTGCCGCCTTGTGGGAATGTGGAGCCACCAGCACCGCCACACCTTTGCCCCTGGGATGCGAGCTGGGGGTGGGGGATGGCTGAACACAGAGAGAAAGATAGAAAACTAAACCCCTGGCTGCATGCCTCCACAGCTGCCTCCACTGCTGCCTCCAGCTGTTCCACCCAGTTTCAGGATTGAGTGTGAACTTCCACCTTGTTTAAACCACAACTGTTTCAGCCTTTGTTTTAGTGGTTCAGCCAGATGCCAATGTAAGATTTTTCTTGCCTGCCAGTACCTTTTTCATTACTTTTGTCTTGCTAAACAGGTGTATGTACTGATTTTTTAAAAGAACAGATTCTCTGACTTTCCACATTAATTAAGCTTATTTTGCTAGCATGCTAAACTACTTTGTAGACCTTGTCACACTTTGAAATTTTATTTTCCAACAATTTACAAAGTAAATGAGGAGGAACATGAGTGGAGAAAAATGAGCTCAATCCACAGAGAGCAGCAGAGACTTAGTTAAGCTGGTAAATTGCAGCAAAGCCATCCAGCCCAACAGGTCGACCAGCTGACCTGCTGCTTGACTGCCAATGTATTTCATCCTCATGACATTGTTAGGTGAAGAGCGTGAGGGAATTGGAGCAACAGCAATTGTTTTTAACACTTACTGGCTTGTCAGTGAAAGATGCAACCATAGAATTGTAGTGCAGCTGCTCTGCTGGTTTAAGGAGGGAGTTGACACTCCTTCTACATACAGTAATATGGCACCTTGGTTTAGGACTGCTTCTGTTTGCAAACAATTCAGTTCACAAACAAAAGCATTTGGCAAAATTTTGCTTCTGTTCAAAAACTCCACATCAGTGACCAACATGGCTATGATCATTGCTATGATTTGTATCTAGATGTCCCTGCAAAGCCTCATGGGGTCATAGATTTTTTGGAGGTGGCTGAATCTGGAGTGTGTGATTGATTTGTACTGCAATGTTGGGATTAAAAATGCTGGGATTAAGAGTGGGTGATTTCTGAATCTGCACACTGATTGGATTGGTACTGCCTTAAACCCAGTAGATTGGATACAAGGGCTTGTTTTGTTCTCTCTTGTTACTTTTGTTATCTTCTGCTGCCATGATCTGTTGCCCCTTTGCCAAGTGCCACCCTGCCTTGGAGACAGCTGCTTATGGACTGAAACTTATATAGACTGTGAGCTAAATAAACCTTTATCCCTTTAACTTTGGGTGTTGGGTATTTTGTCTCAGCAATGAGAAAAGTAACTAAGACAGTCATCTTCTTTTTTTTTTTATAATTTTATTTAAAGAGGAAAAAACAAAACAAAATAAAACAGAATAAAGGGTAGCAACCATACAGCATTCCAAGGAAAAAAGGAAAAGTACAACAATAAAACCTAGGAAATTATTACTTGACTAATTACATACTGACTTCTTGGAAATAGCTGCTCAAATTACAAAGTTAAAGCATGTAAAGTA
>PVJX010045667.1:0-12623 GCA_004027295.1 Dolichotis patagonum | reverse complement strand
CTTTGCATATGGAGAGCTCATACTAAATAACATAGCCAATCTTTTCACAAGATGTGTAGTTCACTGGCTCCCACTTGCTAAGCAGGGGGGATACGGGACAGGGGACAGGACAACATGAGATGTCTGATAGCCCACAGGAGGGCAGGATCACAGCCAGCCCCTAGAGAGCGGAGGAGTTCCTTGTTGTCCTGGCACCCCAAGTCAACCGCACTGTGCAGGTCCCAAGGTGCCAGGGTCTCTCTCCTTCGGGCTGCCGGAAGTCTGCCACACTCTCAGCCGTCCCCCAGAGAGTGGAGGAGCTCCTTGTTCTCCTGGCACCCCGAGTCAACTGCACGATGCAGGTCCCGAGGCGCCAGGGTCTCTCCCCTGCAGATGCCCTAAAGTCCGCCATACTCACCTGCTATTTCTTTCTGAAGAATTGACCATTCCATTTCCAAAGTTCTGAAATGGCCAACAGACCACAGAAAGAATTCTCTTTAGGCTCCTGTTTGAAACCAGCAGCTACAGCAATCTGTTGGCCTTGCTTCAGGGCCACCACGCCCAGTTTTTATTGCCAATATTTGTACGATTCTCACTGCATCTCATTCCTCTTCAGCAGTAACATTATACTGAATTTTGTTAATTATTCTTTTTTATTTTCAGCAGTTTTATAATATCTACTGTATATGCATTCCTAAAGAATTTGTTTAGAGTTCCTTGCACCTGAATGTTATATATGTGTATATATTAGGTATTTTTCATATTCTGTATTTAATTTTCTTTGAGTTTTACTTCAATAATACACTTGTGAGACTCAGTCATGTTGATGGGTGAAATTTCAGTTCTAGCATGATCCGTTTTGAGAGTATTCCACTGTGTAACTGTATCACCAAAGGATTTATTCCTTTATTCTGTCAAAGAGCTATTGGTTTATTTCCAGTTTACTTCTATGTTGAATAATGCTGCAGTGGCATTCTTTTTGTCTCCTAGTACATGGGGACCAGAGTTCAATTCTTTATAGAGTATAGAAGTAAAGCCATAGGGTGTGTGCATGGTTGCTTTTCTAGATAATACCAAACTGTTTTCCAAGTGGGCTTGCTTACCAGTTCATATCCTTGCCAGCAGAAGATCAGAGTTTCCCTTGCTGCTCCTTACTCCCCCGCACTGGGTACTGTAAAGATAAAATAAAATGATTTTCTTCATTTTAACATTATTCACAATAGCCAAGATGGGGAATCAAACTAAGTGCCCATCAACAGATGAATAGATAAAGAAATCGTATTATATAGACACACAATGAAGCATTATTCTGCCTTTATAAAAAAAGGAAGGAAATCTTGTCATTTATAACAAAGTGAATAAACCTGGAGGATATTACATTAAGTGAATTAAGCCAGAACAGAAAGACAGTTACCATATGATCTCACTTATACACAGAATCTTAAAAAGTTGAACTTCTAGAAGCAGAGTAGAGTGATTACTAGGAGCCAGGGGCCAGGTGGGGTCTTGTTTGGCGGGGGGGGGATGACAGTCAAAAGATATACAGTTTCAGTTAGACAGTAGGAATAAATTCAAGAGGTCTGATTGCAACAAGGTGACACAGTCAGTAACTGTACTGTACTCTTTTACCTACTGCACCACACATTTGTTATCTTGTACCAAATGGACATTCACTTTCCCCCTCAGGTGCTAGGGATCACACCTGAGGTCCTATGTGTGATAGGTAACTGCTTTAGGGCTCAGCTATACCCCCTTCTCCCCAGTCACTTTCAGTTGGAGTCAGAGAAAGTATGTTTTGGGCCAGTTCTGATGGTGATTTTGCCCACAGATTTATTAAATTTCCCTCCTTATAGTAATTTAGCAAGGTTTCCTGGAGCCAAAGGTGACAGTGTAATCTCACAGAAGCAGTCTCATCAAACGAGCTTTCTGCACAGCTTAAAGAAAATTTCTGAATATTTTTAGGAGCAATCTGAAGATTGTTTTTCTTGCTCTTTCTTTTTATTTCTAATAAGTGTACTGTGCTTATGATGCTTCACATGATCACAGGAGATAAAATTTGTCCTCAAGCCTTGGATCCGGAAATGTGGCATGCATTGGAGCAAGTAATTGGCTTTCAAGATGACAAAACTATCTCTGAATTTGCACCTGCATCTCAGCTTTCATTGCATTCACAACAATTTCAGCATCTTTGCTGGAGAAAAATGATACAGGCATCTTTCCAGCAGGTCATGTAGGAAATACTTGCAGCTTTAAGGCACATCTGTCTGGTTAACTGCTTCTGCAGCTCCCAGCAAATAAACTACCTTCCCTGCAAGTAACCATTGGTCGTTAATGAGCCTGGCTATGTTGGTATCATTATTCAGAAAAGGAATCAAGGTTCCTTCATCCAAGTAAAATTTTCTTAAAAAATTAGTTATTGCTGCTTTTACATCTAGTTTGACCTGCACTATCATCAGCATCTTATACACTGTAAGAGAAGGAATTATTGCTTATTAAAAGCAGCAATAATTCAAATTAGTGCTTCCTAAGTTTCCACGATTCCCAAGAGATCCTGATTTAGAATGTTGGGGTAGGAAGCAAGAATGTGCATTTCTAATGAGCTCTCAGGACATGCAGCTGTTAGTGAGGGCTCATACTTGGAATAGCTCTGAGTTAGAAAATGATCTTGTCCCCACCTCATTGTCTTCAGTTATATGTCTGCCTTGCTGAAAAATGCTCATCTGCTTTTCTTCTTTTTCAAGTTTCTAAACTCATTTTCAAGAAAACTATTCAGCTCTCAGTTCATTTTTTGTTTAGCAGTTTTATGGAGATACAGTTTTAATACCATGCAATCTATCCACTTAAAATATATGATTCGATGTTTTTTCAGATATCCACAAACTTATGCCACTTCTATAGTTTGAATGTGTCTCCTCCAAAATTCAGGTCTTAAAACTTAATGGTGCCTGGTATGGTGGGGCACTACTGTGAACCCAGCTCTTTGGAGGCTCTTTGGTCACCTGGAGTTCAAGACCAGCCAGGGCTATGTAGTAAGCTCATGGCCAGCCCAAAATGCATAGCTGAACTCTGTTTCAGACAAACCAACCAACCAACCAACCAACAACAACAAACCAATTTAATTGCCAGTGCAATAGGATTAAGAAACGGGGCCTCACTTTTATCTAGAGCATACAAAGAATTTAAAAAATTCAGATCCCCAAAATTCAAAGACTCAATCCAAAAATGGGCATCTGAGATAAATACACACTTCTCAGCTGAAGAAATACAAATGGCAAATAAATACACAAAAAATGTTCAGCAACATTGGTCATTAGAAAGATGCAAATTAAAACCACACTAAGATTCCATCTCACTCCAGAAACAATGGCCAGGATCAAGAAAACCAGCAATAACAAATGCTGGAGAGGCTTTGGGGAAAAAAGAACTCTCTTGCATTGTTGGTGGGAGTGTAGACAGGTGCGGTCATTGTGGAAATCAGTCTGGAGGTTCCTCAAAAAGCTGGGATTGAAAGTCCCATTTGACCCAGCTATTCCACTTCTGGGAATATTCACAGAAGAACTGAAAACATTATACCACAGTGACATATGCAAACCCATGTTTATAGCAGCACAGTTTGTAATAGCCAAATTTTGGAAACAACCTAAATACCCATCAACTGAGGAATGAAAAAGAAAAGATGTATTTTTATACAAGGGAGTCCTACTCAGGTATAAAGAAGGCTCGATCACATTGAGGCTTTTATAGGTTAATAGACGTGACTTGAGACCATACTCATAAGTGAAATAAATCAAACTCACATGTGTAAGTACCATATTGTCTCCCTAGTATAAGAAACTGAAAGAGTAAATAAGATACAAAGTCTTCAGTAGATATTATGAAAGGGTAAGAAACTGCTCAAAGGGGGAAAAATAACTCAGAGAAAAGGAGGAAAGAAGGAAGGGGAAAGAAAAAAGATATAACTTTGTATATGCACACTTAAGATAGCTAAGATGATTGTGCTACTAATTCTATTAGTTCTTGGCACAAAGCAGTTAACATTCGTAGGATTAGATCAATTTTGCATGTTTATATCTGGTAATCTGAGTAAGTCTTTTGAAGATAACTATGCAAAATAACCTTAGTTATGCTCCTACCACTTTGTTTTGAAAGCCTATATTGTCATTGTTTGGGGCTTTTTGTTATTGCTATTTATTTGTGTCTTTTGTTTCTTGTTTTTCTTGTAATTTGTTGTTTTGTTTTCCCTGTAATACAAAAAGGATAGATGCACATGTATAGGCTTATACATGCCTAGAACTTCTCCTAAAGAGTTTATAAGAATTGATTTTATTATGTGTGATGGTATGGACACCTATTTTGAAGAGAACAAGAGACATTTGGTAGCCAATATTAATTTTCCTACTGTCTGGGTTTGAAGGCCTGTAATGTTTTAATTCTTTTGTTTTGAACAGTTTTATACTATTTTGTACTGTTTGAATTCATTGTGTGTGAAGATATGGACAACTGTTTTGAAGAAAACAAGAGCCATTATGGTAACCACTGTTGATTTCCTACTGTCTTGTTTTGAAATCCTGTGTTGATTGCATTGTTTTGTGCTGATCTGCTTTGTTTTGTTTTGTTTTATTCTCTTTAAAATAAAAATTTTATTTAAAAAGAAAGATATGGCACCTCTAAGAAGTGACTAGGCCATAAGTTCTCCTCCATCATGAATAGGATTAAGGCCCTTATGAAAGAGCCTTCACACAGCATTTGGGATCTCTTGCCCTTTTGTCTCGACAATGCAAAAGTCTTTCCCTGTGGAGGATGCAACCATCAAGCAAACCAAACCTGCTGCCATCTTGATCTTAGACTTCTTAATCTCCAGAACTGTGAGAAAAATCAATTTCTGTTTTTTATAAATGACTCTGATGGGGTATCCAGTTATAGCCACAGAAACAGACTAAGAAGGCAACCATCACCACAATTTTAGGATATTTTCATCGCCTCAAGAAGAAATTCCATTGCTATGGTTAGGATATGATTTGAGCCCCAAGGATCAAGAGGGTATTGGGGTGGTAGAATATTTGAGAGGTGAGACCTGGCAGGAGATGATCGGGTCATTGGAGATGCTGCCCTCTGAACAGAGTGAGGTATTTCTCTTGGGAAGGTGGTTATTCTTACACAAATGAGATGTTACACAAAGGCAAGTACGGCTCTCTATCTTTCTGTCTTACCATGTCATCCTTCTTAGATATACTTCTGCCATCATTTGCTACAAGGCCCTCATCAGAACCTGAACAAATAGGGAGACTTTCAGCCAATCAGAGACTTTCAGCCTCCAAATCTGTGAGCTAAATAAACATTTCTTTACACATTACCCAGTTTGAGAGACTGTGTAATAACAATGGAAAATGGACTGATGTGTTCCCACCCTTTAGCTGTCACCCTCATATACACATCAGCTGTCCAGCTCCCTAGTCCCTGGAAACCACTAATCTGCTTTCTGTCTCCATGAATTGGCCTTTTCTGGTCATTGCATAAGAACAAAACCATATAGTCACCTTCTGGTTGGTGTTGGGTTTTTTTTTTGTTTGTGTTTGTGTTTTTTTTTGTTTTTGTTTGTTTGTTTGTTTGGTACCAGGAATCAAACACATGACCTTGTCCTTGCCAGGCAGGCACTGTGCTGCTGAGCTAAATTCCCAGCCCTCTCACCTTCTGTTCTTAAATGTCTTCTTGAAAGGGACAGGAACAGAACAATATTTATCATGAACATAATCAGAAAAACAACTCTTTTGCCACCTTTCTTTAAGAAATGAGGTTCTCAGGGAAGGCATCTCTTCTTGAACAGGGCCATCGGTGTCAGTGGTGAAGGTTATTTGGATTTTGAAGGATCTGATTATTTTCCATGGCCACCTTCCCATCTTCTGAGAAGCACTGGATCTCTCTTGTGGAGGACTCATCTTCACTGCCCTGACTCTGGGGTATCAGTGGCAGTGAATCATAACATCCTCCTCTGAGCACCACCCAGACCCACCCCTTCAATCCAATTCACACGGGAGACAAGTGACCCAGGCATGCTCGGCTATAAGACTGCTCTGGATGGTTTCAAATCAGCCCCAGGGCAAGGAAACTTTCTTTTCTTGCGTCTATGCTGGAAAAATATGAACCCTGACCTTTATGTCAAGCAAGGCTTCAACAGCCTGGCTGAAACCTGCAGTGAGATGGGAGGGAGGAAGAGTCCCGAGGACAAGAGGAGTCACATGTTGTCCCTGAGGTTCCTAGGTTAACTCTGTTTCTTGCTTCTCTAAAGTTCAGCATGTCCATCTTACTCTCTGTTCTAGAAGTGTGGGGTGGACCTCAGGCAGGTGATAAATTAACCTTCAATATCACCAGTCTCATGGGAAACATGTGGAATGTGCTAGGGTTATTTTATGTCTATTTCTTATGTCTGGTGAGCAGTCAAGCAGGTAGCCGGGCTCTCTGGTATAATGCAAAGGAGCTAAGGGACTAGAAGATCTCAAGAGAACAAAGAGTGAGAACTTCTCCCACACAGCACAATTCTTACTCTGTGCTTACTACTCTCCAAGGAGCTATGATGAATCAAGAGATCTCTGAGGAATCCAGGATCCAAGCTGCATCATCTCCTGCTTTATGGGGCTGTTGGCTGCAGCTACATCTCTGTATCTTTTGTTATTGGAGAAAACATGTTCCTTTAATTGTGTCCATGGGCATCTTTCCACTAGTCTCATCACTGTCCTGCTGAGACAGCTGTGCGATGAGTTATCCCAAAACCCTTCCAACAAGTCCTTTTTTCACTTAATGTCCTTCCTTGCTTTGTCATCTGCTTTGAAAACTTCCAACAGTGACTGAAGATTTAATAATCCTCCAACTAAAGGCAATGCACTCACCAGAGTTCTGTGCAAAATACGACTATACATAATACAACTCTCTCCACTGGAAACTTTGTGTTACAAGGTACAGGGGGAAAAATGACTCAGGCTGAATTGGCTCATATAACTGACAAACGTCTAGCAGTAGGGATTCTACCTCCATATGTGTGACTCTTTCTTCTACTTTTGTATGCAATACAGTCACCCTTTTAAGATTAGCATTCTTTTTTTTGGATAGATGGATGGATGGATGGATGGATGGATGGATGGATGGATGGATTTTGTGGTGTTGGGTATTGAGCCTACAGGCTTGTGCATACTAGGAAAGTACTCTACCACTGAACTATACCCTAGTCTTTTTTATTTTATTCTGAAAGAGTCTTGTTAAGTTGTTCAGACTGGTCTTGAACTTGTCATCCTCCTGTCACAGTCTCCTAAGTGGCTGGGATTACAGGCATGTGGCACCACACTTGGTTTAAAATTTATTTTTTCTTGCACATATCCAAATGTTACAACATATATTGAAGCAAAGGGATTCCTATGGTAAATTATCACATCTCTATTTCTTTCTCTCTCCTCCTCCTCTCTCCTCTCCTTTCCCTCTCTCTCTGCAAGAGTACCTAAAATTTACTCTCTTGAAACATTTCCAGTACAAAATATTAGCTATAGTCTTCATATTAAACATTAGCTATTTAGATTTATTCATTCTATGTAACTGCAATTTTGCACCCTTTAATCTACGTCTTTCCATTTCTCTTGCATCCTTGATGGTCACCTTTCTACTCTGTTTCTATGTATTCAATGGGTTTTTTTTTATATTCTACATATAAGTGACATCATGCAGTATTTTTTCCTTTGTATCTGGATTACTCCATTTCCAAACTGTCCACTAACTTCACTCATGCTGCTGCAATGGAAAGATCTGTTTCAGGGTGAATAAAATTTTAGTTCCAGTAATTCACCCATCACCCATCAATGGACACTTAGTTGCACCCATTTCTTGGTTACTATGAATAATGCTACAATGAGTATAGGGGTGTAGGTACCTCTATGAGGGACTGATTTTATTTACCTTCAAGCATTTGCCCCAAGGAAGGATTGCTGGATCAGATAATATAGTCCTATGTTTAAATTTTTAGGAACTCCATACTGTTTTCCACAATGACTGAATGAGTCTACATTTTCATCAACGCTTTTTATCTTTGGTCTTTTGTTTTAAAAGCCACTCTAATGGAGGACTGGCATGCTTTATGAAAGAATGGGTGTAGAATTCTCTGTCCCCTGACATGAGACTGTTTTTTAATTGTGCAAACTCAGTACTCATGAACCCAAGAAGAAAGCATTAAGGCTGGCATTTGGCAGAGACAATCTCAAGGTGTACCACCATGACTCCATCCCTGTTTTGGCTTAGTTTGTTAGGTAATTGTTGAATCTATCGTATACTGTATATTGCTGATGACTATATACAGTCCTGCCCAAAAGAAACTCACAGTTCTCTAGTCAATCATAAATGGTGACTGAGTATAATATTGAAAGATAACCTAAGAAATCCAGAGAAAGGTACTTAGCCTAACCTGCTATGCTGTAAAGGTTCCCTGGTAAATATTTCACTTATACTGGAAAATACTTCCAACCAGGACTTAAACTCCTTGCAGATGTGCCACGAAAGGCTTGACCTTTCAGTTTCCACTTTTCCTTGGCAGGGATTGGCTCTCAGGTCATTTTAAATCCATGCTACAAGAAGCCTCCACACACTTGTATTTTAGTCAGTTGGTGGTTTTCCTGTTTCCATTTTCAGCTCTTGTTTGTTCTCGTTAAATACTCTTTAGCGAACTGCTGACAGGTTAACAAGCCTATCCTGTCCTCCTCCATTTGTTCTTGCAATCCCATCTTTTCCACCTACTTACAAGGGAAAACTTAATTTTCCTTTTTCAGTATGTGGAGACACAGTAGGACTTTTCAGAGCAAGTTGGCCAGTGCTGGAAGCATAAGAACTGACACTTAAGAGGCATCCATTTCTTGATTATTGTGAATAATGCTACAATGAATATAGGGGTGTAGGTACCTCTATGAGGGGCTGATTTTATTTACCTTCAAGCATATGCCCCAAAGAGGGATTGCTGGATCAGATAATATAGTCCTACATTTAAATTTTTAGGAACTCCATACTGTTTAAGGGTAGATGCAATGGGTTTGAATTTCTTGAGAGAAACGTAAACTGCTACCGTAACTAAGATAGGCATAGATTCATAGATTAATCTTCCCTATCAGTGCACTGTGCTGACTCTTAGTGGGTTCTTCACAAGAAAAACAATCTATTCAATGAAATACTAGAAATAATTCTGTTGCATATACACAGTATGCTCAAGCAATTAATACTACAATGTCAGAGTTTTTTCAAGTTTTATGAATAGACATTCATGCTTTGTTATGTAAAATTATGTGTTAAAATATGTCATGGAAATATTTTTCACTGTGGAAAAAACAATTTAACATGGGTCACAGACTAAGGGCAACAGAGAAATTCAATAGTTTTTTTTTCCTGTCCTGCTCCAATTTAAATAAAAATGAAACAGAAAGGGGGAGATCATTGGGGTTGCATCATAAAAAATAATCTACTTTGCCATTTCTTTGCAACATACAAAAGACTCTGTTGGGTATTATAGCTTATAGCAGTCTTAGCTATAGAGAACTTTAAATAAAATAGGCTCAAAGAAAGGATATTATTATTTTGAGAATAAGAATGAGCAAAAATGCACAGCTCTCTCTGAGTTCAAATCCCTAATGAAATGGATAATCTCGCAGTAGAAGAAAACAATTTAAGCTATTATTATCCCATCTGTCCTGAGTCAAAGCTGGCTACCTTGCACATTTTTTCACACAAAGTAGGGTTCTTTCTTAGCACAACTGTAGTCTTTTCTCTGTAATTTGTGCCCTTTTACTGACAGATTTCTAGTACTTATATTTTAAAGAATTTCAGACATTTCCTTTAAAATAATATTAAATTTATATTGGAAGATACCATATAAGCCACATATTTAAGGTTCTTTTAGTTTCATATTTACACTTAATTTTAGTTTTACATTTATTTCTCTAGGAAATCTAGACAAGTTCTTAAAATCTCTGAACAATAACATCCACAAATGAAAGAACTTCTAGAATTTTTTCTCTTAATTCATTGGCTCCTGATTTTAATTAGAACACAATTTTCAGTTCACTGACAAAGTGAGGTGCAAAAATGGATGCTTCCTAGTACAGCATGGCAGTGAAAAGGAACAGATTGCTTCTGAGGGAAAAAATCCAAAACCAATACAGGAGAAAAAGCTGATCATAATTCATGACTGAGGGAGAAGGCAGGCCAGTAGGAAACAACATCTGCAACATCCTTTGTGGCCGCCTTCTGTAGGCTTAAGAGAGGTATGCAAACTGAAGGGGTAAGAATTTGGGGACAATTAAAGAAATTTAAAAGTAGGAAGCAGGTATGTAGAAAGAAGGCACTGAGAATCAGTAGTGCCCTGAAAGAGATGCTGGATTTGCTAGAAACTGCATATGAGCCAGCCTTTGTTTAGTCATCATGGCTAAAGTATACAAACAATTCTTGTTTTAGGCATTAGCCTATTTACTGGAACATTCCACGTAGGAGTAAAGAGATCAGAATGAGGTTTGGTCTGTAGTCTAACAGCTTCATTCTTTTTTTTATTTTAAAGAGAAAAAACAGAAAATGAAGCAAAGAAATAATTAAAAAACAACAACAAAAGCAGAATGACAACAACAACAAAACAAATGGCAATATAAGATTTCAAAACAAGATGATAGGAATTTAACAATGGTCGTTATATTGCACATCACTATCCTCAAAATAATTGCTCAGGCTACCAGATATAGGCATGCAAACAATATAATTTCCCTTTGAGCATTTTCTTTCCCTTTTACTGTATCTATTGTAAATTTTGGATTTTATTTATTCTTTCAGTTAGACAATACAGTGTTTACACATGCAATTCTGATTTATTTCATTTATGAGTATGGTTTCTAGTTGCATCCACTAATCTATAAAAGCCTCGAGTTTATTGCACTTTATAGCTGAATAGTACTCCATTATATAAAATACTACATCTTTTCTATCCATTCTTCAGTTGGTGGACACTTGAGTTGTTTCCAAGATCTGGCTATTAAAAATTGTGCTGCTATAAACATGGGTGCACATATTGCAGTGGTATGATGTTTTCAATTCTTCTGGGAAAATAGCCAGAAGGGAAATAGCTAGGTCGAATGGAACCTCTAATCCTAGTTTTTTGAGGACTCTCCATACTGATTTCCACAGTGGTTGTACCAGTCAACACATTTTCATTCTTAATGATGATGTTAATAATAATATGGAGATATTTGTGTGGCAATTAAAACTGTAGTAGCATTCTAGATCTAATTACTACTGGGGGTTTAAGGACAGAATGCAAAAAATATATATTTTTATGTTTCTGGTATTAAATGAATACATTTTGATGGCAAAGTAAGAAGATACAATAAATTTTCACTATTTTTCATTGAGACTTTTCATCTTTGTCATTGGTTTTTGGCTTGTGGATAAAAATTGGTTTGGGGGAAAAACTTGAAATGCATTTACATCTTCTTTGAGACATATTTTCAGCTAAAAGAGGTGACGATTTATTATTCAGCACTCTTAAAAATGTTTATTAGGATTATCATCCTCATCTGTGCTTATTTTTACAACTTATCAAATACCAACATTCTGATCTGCAATCAATTTCAAGAGGGGAAAAACAGATTTTAAATGAATAGTCATAAGAGGAATAGAGAGGCTAATTTTGGTGTTTCCTACCTAAAGACTATTTTAGACTATGTCTGGTCATTTTAGAATCATCTAGTAGCTCCATGCTGACTTAAGTATTATGTGTACTGCTCGTGAAGATGTTATCTTCTCCAGGCACATCATTTAATCCTTACCTTGAGTTTTAGAAGGATTTCTATTTTCCTCTCTGTTGGTATAGAAATATGTTTTAAAATATGAATTTGTGTTTTAAATGTTTTAAATAATGTTCAAAGTAGAATACTTCTTTGAGTTTTTAAACTGCAAATATTACTTTAAAATCATGCCTGCTGTAATGTATAGATGAGCTTTCTTTCAACACTTGGAAATTATAATATCCTTTGTTGTGTTATCAGTTTTTTTCTCTGCTACTGTTGTTTACATACTGAAGGAATCATGTAGGCCAAAAGATTTTAGTTGAAGTCATGAGAATGATGTAAATGGTGGATGTCATTCACAGGTTGTGAAGATGTTCCCAGGCCACTTTAAACAGATTTTTTTCTGTGTCTGGCTAAGAGCTGGATCCTTGGAGATCAGCTAACATTGTCAAAATTAAAGTCACTCGGAGAAGAGACAAGATGGCGGACTGGTAGGTAGCAGGAGAGAGACCCTCTCTGAGAGAGACAGCTCAAATGCCAGAATAAAACACTCTGGAGAGACCCAAACAGAGAGAGATAGACTCTCACAACCCAGAAAGAAACTAAAGCACAAAAACCTGCTCGAATAAGAGGTCCTGGGGCTACTATTAGTGAAGATAAGATCAGCGAGCAAGGCACCCGCCTCGAGATGCCTGAATTCTGCCCAACCTGAACAAGCGATCCGCGCTGAAGCGACAGGCTTGAGCCACCAGAGCGCGGAGCTGAACAGCCCGGCATGCAGCACGCCGGGACCGGCACTGCACATGACCCACCCAGAGGCACCGTGAATTCCCACTGCAGCCGCGCTGAAGT
>PVJX010045666.1:0-12625 GCA_004027295.1 Dolichotis patagonum | reverse complement strand
CTGTGTTTGATGTTGCATTTTTGCTGCCCTCAGTCTCTTTTGTATTTACCTCTCCTGGATCAATGTTCTCAGGGTTGGGGGCTGGGAGTGTTTTCTTATTTTTCCCTTTCGTCATGTTTTTGGTTCCTTCCATACAAGTATACAGTGTAATTCCCAGACCCTTTTCTTGTTGTTTAAGGCTCCTCTAGAGGGTGCAGGCTAGGAGCTTTAGCCCTCTTCAATAGGTTATCAGAGATTAGAGTTCACCCAGGGGCAGTGTGCTCTAGCTCCTCCCTTCTGGGCCAGTCAACCTTTGCAGGCCTTCACTGCATCAGTGTGCACTGATCTCAGGGAAGTAACTGGGTCCCCGCCAGGGGCGTGGCCTAGTCCAAGCAGATTCCACCAATCCGCTCGGGGAGGGGAATAACCAGCTGAAGCCACTTCCTTATGGAGTTAGGGCTGTCCTGCCCAAATCCAACATGTGGTCCAGTTGGTTTCCCCTTTCCCGTGGGAGGGTCTTACACCCATCACTCACCATGTCCCCGAGAACTGCAGGACTGCCCGACCTCCGACTTAAACAGGGATGTGGTGGGAATTCATGGTGCCTCTGGGTGGGTCATGTGCAGTGCTGGTATGGCGAGCTGCACGCAGGGCTGTTCAGCTCCTCGCTCCGGAGGCTCAAGCCAGTCGCTTCGGCGCAGATCGCTTGTTCAGGTCGGGCGGAATTCAGGCGTCTTGAGGTGGTGCCGTGCTCGCTGATCTTATCTTCACTAATAGTAGCCCCAGGACTTCTTATTCGAGCGGGTTTTTGTGCTTTAGTTTCTTTCTGGGTTGTGAGAGTCTATCTCTCTCTGCTTGGGTCTCTCCAGGGTGTTTTATTCTGGCATTTTAGCTGTCTCTCTCAGAGAGGGTCTCTCTCCTGCTACCTACCAGTCCGCCATCTTGTCTCTTCTCTCTCCTTTGATATATTTTGGTTTTTGAGATTATATAAGTTGAAGGTCATTTTCTCATTTTAATTATACATTCATTTAGATTTTTATATTTGAGATATTCTAATAAGGTAGAATAAATACATGCTATTTTTGTCTTTAAGAAGTGACACTAGGGTATTTATCAAGGGCAACAATCTCTTCCCAATCAGTCAAATGCTGCTACAGAGTATATGGAAAGAATAAGGCACTAGTGGCTTAAGAGTTCTGGCCATGGTTGGGGATATAGCTCAGCAGCATAGTACCTGCCTGGCAAATGTGAGGTCCTGAGTTTGATTTCCAGTATCCCAAAAAAAAAGTTCTGGCTGTAGAATCAGATTTTTACAGTTACACAGACATGTACCCTTAGGACCTATTAGGATGTCAGTTGTCAAAAAAGCAGGAGACTTTTTGTGTTGTTCGGTGATACATCTTCAGTGTCTCAAACAGCACATGACATGTGCATTAGGCATCTATGAATATTTGTAGAAAATATTAATAAATTTACCTAATTCTTAAATTTGTCTAATTTATCCAAGAAAATGATGAAACTTTTTTTTTTCATTTTGGCAAGTGCAAGAGTCAAAGCCAGCCTGGTAACTTGGTGCCTATTATGGTTTATATCTAGCTGTCCCCCCAAAGCCTCATGCAGTCTGTGTCTATAGCCAACTGATCTTCGACAAAGTTACCAAAAACCCGCAATGAGGAAAAGAACAAGTTTCTTCAATAAACAGCGCTACAAAACTGGAGATACGTACGCAACTACGTTTTAATAGTTCAACATATGCAAAAATCAATTCAGAATAGATCAAAGACTTATACGTGAGACCTGATATTGAAACTTAAGAAAACACAAGAAAAACACTTCTAGATGTAGGTAACATAAGACTTCAAAAGCATAAGAAAAAACAAAAATAGACAAATAGGGTAAAAAGTTTCTGGACACAAAAGAAATAACAGAATGAACAGTATTCAGAATAGGAGAAAATACTTGGAAACATCTAATGAGATTAATACCCAGAACACGTGGGACCGGGGATATAGCCCAGTGACACAGCACCTATCTGGCAAGCATAAGGCTCATCCCTTGAATATCTAGAACACATAAGGAGCTCAAAAGACAGAACAAAAATCATTGAGAAGTGGGTAGATGAACTGAGTAGACATTTTTCACAAGATATGGCCCACAGTATGCTCAACATCACTAATGATTAGGGAAATAAAAATCGCAGATACTCCAGGTAGAGTTGGCTTAAAACAACAAAACAAATGCTGTTCAGGATGCAGGGATAGGTGACACTGGGCAAATTCGAGTTAGTACAGCTGTTATGGAAAACAACATGAAAGTTCCTCAGAACACAATATGATCCAGCTATCTTGCTACTGAGTGTATATAGAAAGGAAATAAAATCATATTCTTGTTTATTGTAGCACTATTCACAGCAGCCAAGATAGGGAATCTCTTGAGGTCTCCATTAGTGGGTGAATGGATAAAGAAAATGTGCCATATGTATACAATGAAGTATTATTCAGCAATGAAAAATAAAATCCTTCATTTGTTGAAATATGAATGGAAGTGAAGGACATTATGTTAAAATAAGCTGGTTGTAGAAAGACAAGTACCACATCATCTCATATGGAAGTTAGAAATGTTAATTTCGTAGAAGTAGACAGTGAAATAGTAGTTACTAGAGGTTATGGAAGGGAGTGGGGAGAGGAAATAAGAAGTCAAGAAATGGGCACCAAAATTTAGTTGGATAGGAACAATAAGTTCTAAAACTCTAGTGTTTTGTGTAGCACAGTAGAGTAATTGTAGTTTACCCAGCTATTCAAATTATTAAAAAAATACATATTTATGAATTATATGGGGAGCATCACTAAATGGGCTAATTGTAATTGAAAAAAGAATAATGGAAAAATAATTTTCAAGTACTTTATGTTATCAGTGCTCAAGAAATTATTTTTTCAGTGTGGTGCATTTAGATGGTCATCTAATCTGAAGGCTTTCTGGGTTGTGAATGTGGCTCAGAAGTAGGTTATACACAAAGCCTTGTGTTCTGTCCTGACCAACACAAAACTACATAAGTACAGACTCCTTGAAAAAAGTCAAATCTACATGATGAAGTTTAACTCTGTAATACATACCGTCTAGTTTCATTTTAAAATCATTATGTCATGAATAATAGCCTGCTTGAAAAAGTACAGTAAGTCTACATTAAGATAATTCAACTTACTCTCTGTCACCACTGCTGTGATTCTTATTTTTATTTCCCTAATAAGTAATGAACACATTTACCATTCATGTGTCGTCTTTGGTGATGCATGTATTCAATTCTACTTGCCTATTTTTGCTGATTGAATTTTAAAATGAATTTAATTGAATTATTTGTATTCCTACTCAATTTTGAAGTTTTAAAAAATACATTCTGAACACAAGTCCTCTGTCAAACACAGGCTTTGCAAACTGTATACAGTTTGTCTTTTCATTTTTAAAGTACTGCTCCTCTAAGTCTTAAGTCTACTAATTTTATTCTTTGTAACTTACATTTCTTTGGGTAACATTTAAGAAATCACTATGTATCTCAAAGTCACAAAAATGTTCTATTATCACCTTCCGCAAGTCCTGTAGTTTGAGGTTTTCATTTAGGGCTAGGATTCACTTTCAGTGTTTTTATATGAAGTGAAGTTTGGATACAGGTTTATTGTTTTTCTCATTGATATTCTATTATTGCAATATTATCTATTGACTATCTTTTCTCCACTACATGTGTCAAATATCAGTTTTCCTATGTGTAGGTCTTTTTGTGGGCTCTCTAATCTGTCTGATCTATTTGTCTGTCTGTTTTATGTTTGCAACAAGTTCAAATCACTAGGCTTATTTTTCCAACTTTTGATTTTTTTCCTTAAAAATTCTGTTAAAACAACACTAAGAGTCCATCTTACTCCAGAAAGAATGGCAGTCATCAAGAAATTAAAAAGTAAATGCTGGCAAGGCTGTAGTGGAGAAGAAACACTCCTACATTGTTGGTGGGACAACCATTGTAGAAATCTGCATGGAGCTTTCTCAGTGAACTAAAATGAGAAATTCCATGTGAGCTAGCTATCCCTCTTCTACATATCTTCCCCAAAGAATTTAAGATATTATACTATCATGATACATGCATGCCCATGTTTGCAGCAGTACAGTTCATGACAGCTAAATCGTGGAAGCAGCCTGTCAACAGACAACTGGATAAGGAAAATGTGGTAACTGATGCAGTGGAATACTACTCAACTATGAAGAAGGGCAAACTTGAGACATTTTTAGGAAAATTGGATGCACTTGGAAAATATAAAATTAGATGAAATAAACGAAACACACAGGCTTAAATACCATATGGTACCTCTCATTCGAGAAGGTAGAGTACAAAGAGATTAACTAAGGATGGATAGGAGACAAGAGGATGGCTCTCTTGTAAATGGGAAGGTTTCTAATGGTGAGGAATGGGAGGGAGTAGAAGGGGAGATAATTAAAATAAAGATGTACCATGTACAGGAACCTAATAACCTGAATGAATGTGGACATTATATGCTGTAAACATGAGCCAAGGTTAATAATATCAGTAAAAATGAAAATGGGGTAAGTGAAATTAGAGGAGAGAAGCAGGGGTGGATGATGGAGAAAAGGATTTAAAAGAAGGAAGCAAGTTGTATTTTTAGTACAAACATGTACTAAAATAAAAAAAGAGTTCTGACTATTCTAGGTCTAGACCCATCTCTGTTCTGGGCTCATTTCTAAAACAACCTAGGTTCAGGAGCTCACTCCTTAAATCCCTACGGGGTTGGAGTTAACCCTCATAGGACCCTTCATATCAAGATTGATGCTTTTGTTGCGCTTGTACCGTTTTATTTATTATTTGATTTTAATTTTTTTTTGTTTGTTTTTTGAGACAGGGTCTCACTAGATAGCTCAGGCTGCCCTTGAACTCACTACGTGGCCCAGGCTGGCCTTCAACTTGCAGTGATTTTCCTGCCTCAGCCTGTACTGAGATGCTGTACCCTGCCTTGTTTTTTCTTTTTTCTTTTTGATCCTGTCCCTTTTTAGACTCTGTTTACTCCATCTCCTTGTTCACTTGTTTCCTGTCGTCTAGAGTCCATTAAAATACTTCAGATGGTCAGACAGATAAAATCTACCATAGAAATCCCAGCTAACTTCTGCCATGGGCCAGCAAACAAGCCTTCTGGAGGATACAACTGATTGCCAGTCCCTTGTCACTGCTCCCATATGATACAAAACAGCTAGAGTGTCATCACTCCTTTACCCTAATAAACATTAAGATCACTTCTTCAGAGGGGACAATGCAACAGAAATTAATAAAATCAGAGTTAGGATTCTATCATGCAATAAAGACAGCAATCTCCAAATAGAGTCGAGAAACCTGAGGTGGAGTCTGCTGAGGCTTGACCCTCCAAGGAGCTCATAGACACATTTGCTAGGTACCCTACTGCTGTCTGAGAGCATCCCTAGGGCATGATCAGGCTGGCCATTGACTCAAGGGTTTATGGGCCCTGTGTGGGCACTGTGCAAACACTGTACAGACCAGACTCTAAAAAATGTGTGGTCTCCTGTTTTTTTTACGATAGCCTGAGTGCCCTTTGTAGGCCCCTTAAAAACATCACAATACGCTCTTGTAGATATCTGTGGTAGATTAAAAACTGTTGGTCAACTGAAACACCAGCTGAACTGAGTCAGGGTGATGCTGAGTGTAGATGGCCCATGAGAAGAAAGTTACCAGCATAGAAAGAAGGCCCGGAGAGGAAGCAGCAACATTGTGTTTTCCTAAGCGGTGGTGGTAGTGTTTGGAGTTGTTACTTCTCCTGGAGGAGCTTGTCATGCTAGCTAGTTTCCTCATACAAACTTGGCTGTTCTCATTGTCAAAGGAGCTTGGGACCTCATTGCCGCTGAGGACGGCTGTGGTACTTTTTGGGGGAGCCCTGGTTCTTATTTTGAGCATTGCTTCTTGACTCCAGTGCAGAACTCTCAACTTACTAGCACAGATCCTTCACCCCCTGGCATAGAGTTTTCTAGCTTCCACTGCTGACCTTTGAGCCTTCCCAGCTCAGATCTTGCATTAGTAAAATAGACTTGCATGAGTCTTTGTCGTGGGCTCTAGACCTCCAGTTGGACTTGTGGTGACATTGTCATGGGCTCTAGGTCTTCAGCTGGACTCATGCAGCACATTGCTGTGGGATCCAGGCCCTCAGCTGGATTCTCCAGGTCTTTAGTGTTGTGGACAGATTTCCTGCACTTCTTGTATTTGA
Organism: Dolichotis patagonum; assembly: GCA_004027295.1. Taxonomy (NCBI): domain Eukaryota; kingdom Metazoa; phylum Chordata; class Mammalia; order Rodentia; family Caviidae; genus Dolichotis; species Dolichotis patagonum. Next base: position 6,377 of record PVJX010045666.1, on the reverse strand, counting down.
TTCTGGGTGACAAAATAATACTATCAATTAGGTGTCATGTGTCTTGTTCTCCTTGTAGTCCCTGACAACAACAATATCCTATTCAGAACTTGTTCATGGGTAGCAGAAGCTTTACTTCCTTGTTATTAGCTTTTCCTTTCTTGCTTTTATATTGTAAATAAATTTGTTGGCGCCATGCTTCCTCCATTTGTGGTCTCATTTTTCTTTACTGTGGGACACAACAGCAGTGTTCTGATATGAAGCAGATCTTGAACTGGCTGTGAACCTCCTGTTTTATGCCTCTTAATGCTCTAATATTTTGATCACTTGTTATAGCAGTAGTAAGAAACTAACACATACAGCGTTTATATCATGTCAGCTACTTGAAAAGAGGATTGTTTTGGAGGAAAGAAAATGACTAGTCTTTGGGAGTTCTTGAAAAACCATTAAAAGTTAAAGCAAAGCAAAACAACCAGAAAACATTTTCAAAAAATATATCCTGCTTCTCTTCATAAAACAAGAAAGTGCCAGAGTTACATGATTTGCTGGCAGAAATAGATTTTCTTTACTCCACCAAATAGAATAGTGCATTCTTTTGATGCTACTTCCTTCCATGTTCATAAAAGAAAAAAAAGGTGAGGGGAAATAATTCTAGAGGTCACATTATAGGCAAATAAATTTGGAATTGAAAACTATTTCTTATTCTAACCAGATTTGCATATTTAGTTCTATACTGGTCATTATGTTTGAAATCATGTCTTTTATGTCCCAAACTCCATTATTGGTATTTGGGACCTTTGCAGGATATTATCTCAGATCTAGCTACAGGTACATGGTGAGTTTAGTTATGAGTCATGATTACTTTGTAATAGAAATAAGAATATATTTAGTTAGGCTTCCAGTGCAGTGAGCTCTAATGTCCCACAGTGTTTCCTGTAAAGGCTAGTTCAAAATCATGTTTGTTTCATACTATGTTCTGAAGAATCCTTGTGATTTAGATGAAGAGACTACTCAGCTATTTAACTATGATCCCTTAGTTTTGCTTCATTGAAAGTCATGATGCTTTTATGTAGTTACAGGTTTTGGTTTTGTAAACTGTTTTGTTTGAAAAGTTCTATTGCTGAAGAGGTTTATGAATATTAGTCATGTTGCTCTTTGGACATATAGTAAACATTTATTGAGGTAGCTGCAGGATCTAAACTTTTATTTTGGAAGATACTTGAGGAAAAACTGTATAATGGGCAAGGTAGAGAGCAAGAATATTCCCTGTGCTTGGCAATTGAAGCAGACCTTCCTCTAAGCAAGTGATCTATGCCTGAGCTGCATCCCAGCCCTGTATTACCAGTCTACCTGGAGTAGGAGTGGTGGGACAAAAGTGTTTGGGTGTGTTGCTTGGTAGCTTCCATCCTGCAGCTTGATCCTAGGTACTCTTCAGGGCTGGAAGGCTACCCAGGATGATGATTTCTTCTTTCTAGATAAAATGAAGAATCTTGGTCTCTTCCATACATCCTGAGCTGTGGTAATTGTAGGACAGAAAGTAGAGGGCAGAGAAAAGGTATGTTAGTATGTTGTTTTTTTGATAAGATTTGAGGATACTTAAGAATAACCACCTAAATAATTGATGTAGACTGGCCACGTAAAACAAAGTCATGACATTTATATTTTAAAGTGAGTTAAAGAGTAGCAATGAAAATAAAAAGTAAAAAGGATTATTGGAAAGACTTCTACTGAAGGTCAGTTGCTGAATAAATTTTGTTGAATGGGTATATGAAGGATAGTTACTTTAACATAGTAACTGAAACAATGAAACAAAAAGTTTTCCTTCCTCAAAGTAGTACTCACTTTACTAACACTTTAGAAATTTCAAAATATCATAAAATTATGTCATCAACTATATTAATTTCTGCTATGAAACTTGTGATTAAGGGACTAGGTTGCATAAGCTTTGGAACTGTCTGGGTATTGGTTTGAAATGCATTTTTATCCTTCTTGTTAAGCATGAATTTCACTAAGTCATTGCTTAGTGTATAAGGACTCTCGAGTATGTTTAGTAAGATACTATTGGTTGCTTTGATTTTGCTAAGTATAAAGCAGATCCCCCAAATACTAGTTTTGTTCTGTCCTGTTACTTTAGAAGTAGAAGTAAAGAACAAATTTATATGATATTTTGATGATCAGATTAGACTTACATCATAACTTGTGGTTTGGTTGTGGTTCTAATTCTTTATGGTCAAATGGAATTCTAGAAAAAATAGGTGATTTTTTAATGTACTCATTCCTCATGGATTTTTTTTTTCCTTGTTGATACTGGGGATCAAACTCATGACCTTATGCTTGCCAGGCAGGTGCTTGTTTGGTCAACTGGACTAAATTCCCAACCTCTTGTGCTTTTTTTTCTGGGAATAAAATATCCTGCAGTAGAAGAAAAAAAAAACATTTAAGTGAAAATAAAATCTCTACAGTACCTACTGAGGTAGGAAATCAGTGATTCCTTTTTAAAAATGTATTCCTTTTAAAAATAATTACAAGCTGGGCTTCGTGGTGCACACTCTGGAGGCTGAGGCAGGAGGACCAAAAGTTGGAGACTAGCTCCAACTTATTGCCCCAGCAAGATCCTATGTCAGAATAAAAAGGAGTGAGGATTTGCTCAATGCAAAGGTGTCCCCCCTTCAGTTACCAGTACTTCCCCACCTAAGATCATATATATGTATGTGTGAATGTGAATGTGAATGTACATGTGTCTTTGTTAGTTTTTAAATATTTTAGAATAGTGATAAAAGCCATATTGATTGCAGGTGCCAGCTACTATGCTAAACATTCTTCATGTTTTGTTCCAGTGAAGCTCCACAGAGCCCTTCAAAGTAGAGGTAATCATTTTACAGTCAGGCAAGCAGAATCTGAATGAGATCAGCTAGTGTTCCCAGAATCACATAGCAAGTAGAAAGAGAGGTTGGACTTCTCTTACTTTCTTTTTTTACAATAAGTAAAATTGTTTTATTTGAGTTTCACTTTGTAGTTCAGACTGATCTTGAATTCATTACATAGCCCTAGCTGGCCTTAACTCATGGCACTTTGTGCCTCAGCCTCTTGAGGGCTGGAATTACAGGTATGTACCACTATACCTGGCTTTGGAGTTTTATTTCCTCTGTTTGTACTCTAGTGAAAGTGGTAATGAGAGCCAAAGCTTGATCAGTCAAGATGTGTGTTAATTTGGACTTTTGTAAATTTAGGATAGTGTTATAAAGTATGTATTATTATTTGTCAGTAGAAGCTGAGCAGCATATGTGACTTACAAAAAAATTAACAATGCCTCTGCCATAGATGTACTTTTTTTTGAGATGAGGCTTCACTGAGCAGTTCAGACTGGCCTTGAACGCTCAACAATCCACCTGCCTCAGCCTTCCAAGTGCTGGGATTACAGGCATGTACCACCATGGCCTGCCTGCCTTCTTTCTTTTTGAACCACCATTATTCCATTTGAGATATGAGAGTATCCAAAAAATACTTGAGTATTTCAAAAAATGTCTTACTCAAGAATTCATATCTTAGGCCGGGGACATAGCTCAAGTGGCATGGTGACTGCCTGGCAAGTGCAAGTTCTGAGTTCAAGTCCCAGTACTCCCCCATTTTTTTTTTTAATATTTTGTTTCTGGTTGTTTAAATGTATTTTAGAAGACATAGACATTAAACATTCATTATTTAAGTAGCCCTTGCAGTTTTATCATTTTTATTGCAGTATAAAAAATACACATGTATAAATGTATAATTTATTAAATTTTTTCTTTCTGTGGTTTTAATAATCTGAACTAATTAGAAGAAAACACAAGAAACTTCCTCAAAGAACATTCTAAAGGTTGAAAAAATTTATAATTACTCTGTTTATGTAGTTGCCTACGGACTTTGAAATGGAAAACGGCATGTTTCATATAATTAATATTTAATGTTGGGAAAATACATGGTTTTGAATGTAGGAAGAAGAAATAAGAAAAATACTATTATTCTTTTGGTTTAAAATAACCACAGTCAAAGGTATATTTACATATTTTAACTGTCCTTGAAATATGACAGAGAATAAGTATTTTGTAAAACACAGTCATAAAGAAAAGATGACAAAACTGAAGATGAGAAAAACAAGACCCATATATTGACAAGATGGTCTCAATTTTGACTGCACCTTTGTGAAAAAACATCTTTTCTAAATATTTCAGTATATCCTGGCTGCACATGATGGTGTAACCCTGTAATCCCAGCATTCTTGAGGCTGAGGCACTATTGTTGTGAGTTCAAGGCCAGCTTGATCTGCATATCTCATTGTGCAAATGGGCACCCCTCCCAGGCATGTGCATCTACATAACCACTTAATGACTTTTAAAGACTTAGTTTTCCAAGTGTATTTTTCATTCTGTAGTATACTTTTATACAGTATTTTGGTGACTGTTAGTAAGATCTTCAATACAACTATGGAAGACTTTTTTGTTTGTTTGTTTTGATACCTGGTATTGAACCTAAGCTCTTCCTACTGGGCTGCATTCATAGTGTCCCCGCCACCCCTTTTAAAAGTAGTTCTGAGACAGAGTTTCATTAAGTTACTCAAGCTGGGCTCCAACTTCTGATCTTCCTTCCTTAGCTTCTCAGAGTGCTGGCAATATAGGCTTGTGCCACCATGCCTGGCTATGGAGCAATTTGTATAAGGCCTGCTAAATGCATTTTTTTAAAAAAAATTTAACAAATGGATTCAGCTGGCTGTGGTGGTGCATGCCTCTAATCCCAGCACTCAAGAAATTAAAGGAGGAGGATCTGCATAGGTTCCAGGCCAACCTGGGCTACGTGGTGAGTTCTAAGGCAGCCTCAACTACATAGTGAAACCCTTTCTCAAAACAAAAATGTAATTTTGAATAATTAATTCTGTTATTTTTGAAATTAAATTCTACCACTGTACTCTTCTCAGTGGTTTAATGTTTCTTATAATGCCCTTTTAATTTGTAAAATTATATTACTAATATGTTTATTACAAAAACTAGGAAATATGCATGTTAGCTAGATTTATTATTAGTAGTTTGGGAAACTGGACTTCCAAGTTTGCTATACATTCCATTGCTATATTTATTGTCCATATCATTTTGTACTTTTTACTATGGATGTACTTTCATACTTAAATCCGTCGTCCTTTTATTAATGGCCAGTGCTATGGTTTGAACTTGTTTTTTCCCTCAAACTCACATTGAAGTTGGACTGCCATTGTGGCAGTGTTAGGAGGTGATGCCTTGAAGTGATTGTCTCTTTCAGGGGAGTTCATTCCTTCACCGTGGTGCTGAAGCAGTTACTGCAGGAGAGCTCTTGTCATATAGTGAGACCACTCATGTTTGATCTGTGTTGTGCATGCTCACTTCTCATTGTACTACTTGTACTATGATAAGTATTTATTATATAGTGTATGTACATGGGTTTGCTTAACATTTCATAATGAAATATATCCTCAGTGGTAATATAGAGCATACACAGTTTTATTGAAATTAGTATAGTAATCATTAGTGTTTAAAAATTATTTGCCATGGACATATGTCAAAATTGGTTTCTAAATTTATTCCAATTTGCATTTGTTTTTGCTGTCTGGTTGAACAATTTTGTGTTATTTTGGTTTTTGTGGTGATTTACTGTTTTGTTTTCCTATATTGGTTTGTAAGTATTCTTTATATTGTAAAGATACATATATTTGTTTTTCTTTAATTTTTATGCTATCTAATTTTAAAAGTTTTCTGATTATACTTGTTGAACATAATAAATGGATTATGTTGGTTCCTTACCAATATATTACAAAAATATTCATCTCTATATCATTCAAATATTTTTATAGTTTATTTTTATCCAGAATTTCTTTTGGTATAACTTGAGCATATAGCAACCATATTGCACAACTCCAGGAAGTACTATTTACTGTTATCTGGTATGTGATTTGAACTGTGCTTCCCAGAGTTGTAAAATTTCAGTGACTCTGGGACTGGGTAAGCATTTAATTTTACTTTTCCATAGTTTGTTTCTTTCCCTAACACCATTTAATGAATACTCTATCACTTCTTCACAAATTTAATGTATCCTATTATTTTACAGTAATTCTTTTACTTGCCTGACTCTTTTATAGACTTCTTGTTATAGTTCAGTTTTCCTTTTATTCATATTTCCCTTTGTAAATGTTGAGATTGTATTTATTTTTTGGTGCCAGGAATCCAACTCAGGCCCTGTCACTTGCCAGGCAAATGTGGTACTGCTGAGCTATATCGTTGGCCCTGGGGTTACATTTTAAAGTACTTTATTTTTTACTTACATTTGCAGCTGGATTTTTTCAGTGTTTTTTTTTTTTTTTTTTTTTTTTTTTTTTTTTTTTTTTTTTTTTTTTTTTT
>PVJX010045665.1:0-12623 GCA_004027295.1 Dolichotis patagonum | reverse complement strand
GGGGGGGGGGGGGGAGCTGGGCTGGAAGCTGGGAAGCTCGGCTCAGCGTTAGCTCGCGAGCAGGAAGGGGAGGGTGGCCAGTTCCCGTCTGCTTTCTTTTTCGACTCGGGAAAGAACTGTAAAAACCCCCAGCCGCCGCCGCCTCGTCTCTCCTCTCCCGGGGCCCTTGGTTCTTCCAAGTGGAACGACGGCGTGTGCGTGCGCGAGGGTGTGTGGCGGGCGCCTCGGGCCGAGCCGAGCTCGACCTGTCGCCGCCGCACAACTCGGGAGGGGTGTCCCGGGTTTTTCTTGGCTTACCCCAAAACGCGAATCACGTGGATTTAAAAAGCAAAACAAAAAACTAAGCGATCGTGCAGAGCCCGAGGTTTGGACTGGGCCGGTCCGCCCGCCCTCCAGGTCAGACGCTTTGTTTTGTAAGTGTTCCTTTAATATTTTAATCCCCGACTCCCTGCCACTTTCTCCCTTCACAGGAAGTCGAGGGGTAGATTTTAAATTATGAGCCCCCAGGGGTGGGTGTAGAATGTGTTTGCGTGCGGGGAGAAGGAGGGGGCGAGACCTGGGCCCCAAGTTGGGCTGCGGGGAGTCCGGTGGCAACCCCTGATGGGCGTGTGAAAGTCTGTGGCCAGAGGAAGTTGGTCCCACTCGGAGGGCGTGCGGCGCAGAGGCTCTGGGCGAAGAGGAACTTGCGCACCCGGGCGCGATCCTCGGCTGAGGCGGGGAGGGCAAGGCGCCGACGCGCCGCGGGCCCCGCGCTTGGAACGGGCGGGAGGCTGCGCCGCAGAGCCTCCGCCAACTCGGGGACTCTGGGCGGCGGCGACAAGCGCCTGGTGTTTACGAACTGAGACTTGGGGCGCCGTGCGCGGAGTATAACGGCTCGAGGCACTCAAGGTCCCGGCAGGTCTCCCGCCACCAGAACGTTCCAGGGGAGCACGTAGCCCGGTCCCGAAGACCGCAGAGTCTGGTCGCGCGTAGGCCGTGGTCGGGCAAGGCTTAATTTGCTGTTAATGAGTCTTTGCCAGAAAGTCCGCGATCTCCAGCTAGAGGTTGTGAGTGCCTCTGCGCGAGGGTGCGCGCCGACAGCGTCTAGCGGGTGGGGGTGGGAGGATAGAAGAGCAAAGAAGGAAGGAGGAGGGTATGTGTATTTAAAAACAAACCTTAAAAAGAAACCAGCGCTTCAAATAGGTATTCGCACAGCCTCTGTGAGTCTAGACTATTAAAGCTCAGTGTTTGGTCTATGCTACTCTTTGGTAGTGTCTCTTGAGGGGCGGCTAGGATAGGGGTACTTGGTACTTGGTTCTGGGGGTGGCCCCTTGGGAAAAAAATCCTTAACATAGCCTGGGAGTAAAAATGAAGAGGAAATGGCCCACCCCGGAGGGTGGTGAGCGCAGACAGACTTGGGTATTTCTAGCCATCTGACACTTCCTGTGACACTGGAAACGGACACCGCGGGCCGAAATCAACCCTTATGAGGTGTTGGGTTCGGTTTTGCCAACAGAATTGCATGAGTGGAAGGCATTTTAATTGTTGGCCTCAGAGACTCCTTCCTGTACGTGGACACTTGGGGAATACGGCTCACTTCTCGACCCTTCCCACTCCCCCCCGCCCTCCCCCGACCTGTTATCTGGTCCGGGCTCTGCAGGGTTGCCTCTCGGGTTTATTTTGGGCACGATTTCAGCACGTAGAGGAAAGCAGGAGGCGATAATTAATATGCCGTCCAGGTTTAATCCGAGGATGGCCTTCAGCGTGCGGGTATATACCGCTACGCACGCGAATTGCCTAGCGTGGCTAGGGGACAGCGAGGGGTTGGGGCGCCAGGCGCTCGGCCGGCAGGTCGAGGCTGGGGCTCCGCTGGCCCCAGCGCTGTCCTTTGAGGCGCTGTCACCAGTAGGTGACTGAGAGTTAATTAGGAAGTGTTCTCTGGATCAATGGGCCGCACAGCTCATTAGCGATTCTCTCCAGCCCTTTGCAGGGCTGGCCTGGCCTCCGCCTCCCACACAGGCCGGGGCCCCGTGGTCCCCGCTGCAGAGAGCGCCGCTGGAAAGCGGGGAGGGGACGGCGGCCAGGGACAGCGGGGAGGCGAATGTAACTTCGCGGGGCGGCGCGTTGCGTGCGGCGCCGCGAGGCCCGCGCAGCCCGCTCTTTCTTCCTGCTCACGGTCGCCTCCGCTGTGTCTTTAACTCGCTCCCTCTCGCGTCGCTGCCTGGCTTCTCCTCCCCGCCTCCCGCGCCTATCTCTTGTTCTCTAGGCACGACGCCTGTGCTCCCCGCCCAGTTTGGGATTAGACAAGATAAAAATAGGACTGCCCAACGCGCAGAGCTGAGACTGTGCCCCGGCAGCCGAGGCTGGTGGGAGCACGGGGGCCAGCGGCTGGGGAGGGTCCTCCGGGTGGCCAGCGCCTGTGGCTTCCCCTCCCCCATCCCCACAGGCACCGTCACGCTCCCCGGGCTCTACCCGCCTTGAACCGTGCGGGCCAGGGGACCTGGGCAGGGTCTCCGCCCTCTCGCGGGTGTTGTTGGTGTGCCGGTGATAGATCGGTCTAGACAGGCATGCAGGCTCCCTCCCGGCTGAAGGACGGGGGGGGGGGCGCGGAGACGGCAGCAGACTCCCGTGAGCAGCGAGTGAACGAGCTAGTCTGCTGGCCCAGTGAGCCGGGTGGAAGGAAGGCTGCGAGGTTTCTCTTAACCCTTTAAGGGCTCTAGCGGTAGCATACTGCAGGAGGAGGGCAGAATCTAAGAGAGATTCCTGGAGGCTTGAGTAGCCCGCGGGAGGGGCGGGCGGGGAGTCTAGGCCTAGGGTTTTCCTTTCTCTTCTGTGTTTGCCTGGTCACATCCTGGCGCTTTGGGCTCGATTCTTCGACAAACCAAATGCAGCTGCTAAACGATCTAACTTGACCGGGTACTTGTCAGTGGGGGAGCTGTGAACACACACAATGGGCACCTCACTTAAGGAACTGAGTCTGGGAGGCACAGATGTAGAGCTCAGAATTTTTGCTGTCATTCAAGTAAGAGAAGGTCTGCACTGAGTGTGGTTGGGTGGGGCCTCTCACTGAGACTGCTGCAGACTGAGGACCTGAGCCTGAGGTGCCAGGCCAGGATGTACAGGTATGCCTTGGGGAGGGAGGGAGAAAACAGGAACAGAGAGGTCACTGAGTTGTCTATACAAATAGATACTTTTAACCATGAACTTGAGAGAGACTCAAAAAGGAGCAGTCTGGACACTGTTGCGATCCATCACTTGTATATACACATATGGGGCTAATATTGAATTGGTCTAACAATTTAATACAACTCTGCAGACATTAGTTCTTTCCAGAGCTTGAAATTTGTGGGTAGGTTACCCTATGCATAAATAACTCATTACTAACATTCCACTCTCTCCTGCCCCCTCTCCTTCCTTTCTTTTAAGGGTTTGTCACCTAAGGGATTTACATTTAAACTGCCAACCCATACTGGTCTGGCCAGGGAATGTGCCACGTTATAGGCAAAGCAAGAATATATAAGTAGAAGGGAGGTATATGTGTTAGATAGTAATGGTCAGATTAAGTTATGTGTCTGAATGACATGTGCTGAGACAAATCAAGACACTTGGGCTCCAACATCCAAATGGGACAAGAGATACATAAGAGATAAAGAACAGGCCAAGAGGAATGTAAACATGGGTATGCAAATACAGAAATGTGTAGCCATATTCTAAGAGAAAAATCTCAGTCTTGGTTGAGCTGGAAACTGGGGCAGAATTTCTGTAGGTGCGTTCTAGAGACAAAAAGCCCATTTAAAGGTGTGAAGAGGGTCACTTGAAAACACAAAAAGCATTCATATGCATACATCCAATGCTTTAGATGCACAGCCTGAATGACAAAACCTCTTCAGTGCTGAAGACTTTCCAGCAGAGTGAGGGTCCTGGGCACGGAAGTGTGGGCCACACCACCACATTCACACAGGAATTCACAAGGAAACAATGTATTTGCTAGAAGGAAAACAAAGTGGAGTAGCCTCCCAAAGTTCAGTGGGGCTACTTCTGGCTGATTTGGGCAGAGGATGTGTGCTGAGCAGGTAGGAGGAATCCTGGAGACATTTGGAGTTCAGAATTCTGAGATCCTGGGTGAGATATGAAAAATAGGAGTAGTTTGGTACTTTGTGGTGGGGAAGAGATGTGGCTGCTGGGGTCCTGTTGGCCTAAGTAGGGGTAGGGCCTGGCGCACTGGGAGAAGGCAGAACTGAAACAAGTGTGGCCTCTTGGAGGAATAAAAGGGAGGAAGGTATGCTTTCATTTGGCATGCTTTAATTTTTTTTTTTCTCCTGGTGGAGACCATGACGGGGACTGCCTGTGTAGGATGGATTAGCAGGCGCCTCCGTGACCCCAGACGCGCATGTAAACTCCGGCGAGGGTTTAGTTTGCCCGCGGCATCGATTTGCCGCGGTCCCTCTTTGTCTAAGCCCAGCCGGGAATTCCAGCTTTTATTGGGAAGACCGCACTTGGGTGGAGCCCGGGCCGGGCGGGGCAGGGCTGGGCCGTAGGCTGGGCAGGAGGCTTGCAAGGCCAAAGTGCTGTTTCAAGCCCAGGGACAGTGTTCTGGGGTGCCCGGCAGCCCCTGTGACAATGCCATGCTGGTGGTTTCCTCGAGGGCTTCTGGCCTAGCGACCCAGCCGGGTGCGGAGGCGCGGGAGAACGAGTGGGTCCACCTCGGCTGCAGCGCCCACCCTTCCCCAGCCGGCCCGGGGCGAAAAGCGCTCAGAAGGCCTTTTGTTAGGCCTTAGGGTCACACTCGTGCCCCGGGGTCTGCTGAGGGGCGGCAGAGGTCCTACTCTAACTCAGCTCAGGCTGCCGGTTTCAAGGAACTGGTCTGGTGGGGGCCTTGATCAGACTGGGGTAGGGAGGCTTCCAAGAGCCACCACCCGGCCCGGGTTCTTTGCCAGCGTTTATGGCAGAGGGCATTCGGTCTGTTTGCTAAGCCGGCCACCCTGGTGAGGCCTAGATAATGGAGTCAGGAGAAGCCGCAGTGCTGGAGTGTCTGGCCTCCTCATCTGTCCCTGTGGTAGCCGAGCCTGTGTTTATCAGCCGGAGAGTGTGCTGATGGCCAGCCCCCTACAGTTTCCTCTGATTGCCTTCTACATGGTCCCCAGGAAGGGATATCTGACTTGGGGGTAGGAGTTCATTTTTAACAATGCTCTTATGCGATCTTTCTATACAGAAGCCTCTCGGGGCACAAGCTCATCTCTGGGTGATCCCGGTACTGGGTCTCACAAGTGGAGGTCCTCACTTTTTTCGGTTTTTTGAGGGAGAAAATTCATGTCTCCCCAGCCAGCATTCAAGATTTGGGCTCCCTGTGATTAGACAAGCGGGAAGTCCGCTTGGAGAAGATCCTGACAGCATAAAATATAATTTGTGATCTAAAAGACAGTTTCCAGTATAATCTCATTATGCACCACAGACTCCCGGTGTTATTTTGTGGAAGGCGGACAATGATCAATTTACATTGACCCGGGGCTGGGCGAGCTTTTAGATGGTAATTGCCATATTGATTTGCATGCAAAAAGGAGACCTGCTAAAATTAAAGACCGGAAGCTAAATTAAACTAAATTTATTGTCTAGGTGCAAAACGGGGGAACTATTGGGGGAGGGGGTGAGTCAGGTCAGGGCGCCTGGGGCAGAGCAGATGAGAGGCTCAAAAGCTTCAGGAGGTCACAACTTCGCCAGCAATCTTTTTGCCTTTGTAGTTTCATATTGTGGGGAGGGAAAAGTGTTCAGGGAAAGTTATAAAAAGGTACTATTGCAGTTAGAATACCAGAGTCTTTCCAAGCTAATAATAACTGCTATGGGGAGGGGAGGTTTATAGGGGTATTCCTGTACCATTGCTGGCACCCCCCCATTTCTATTGTTCTGCTGGGGTATTCGCAATCGTGCCAAGGACACCAAAAACTCTAGCTTCTGAAGAGTTAAAAAAAAAAAAGCCCTTTTCCCTGCCCGCCTAGCACTTTACCTCTGCCCCCTAGCGAAGCATTAGACCTTTGGAGAGAGCATGAGTGTGGAGGACGCGCTTCGTGCGCGCCGGGGACCGGTCGGGACCGTTGGGGCTGCGGGGAGTTCCTCTCCGGACGCTGCGGTCGCAGACACGGCTGGACGGCGATCGCTTCGGGGTCCGCCTGCTCCAGGTGGCCGAAGTAGGAGGGGTAGGGTAGGGTGGAGTGGGTGAAGAGGTCTGCCGTGACCCCTGGCTAGTTGTGTGGGGGGTGGGGGTCCAGCTCCCCGGGAGCTGGAGGAAGGGACGGCTGCAAACTTGGCCTGCTCGCCTAGGCTAGAAAGTTTAAAAAAGAGAAAGCTACTTGCGGAGGGTTGGCCCGGGGCCAGGGGCAGCCGAGCCGCAGGGGCGTGTTCGGCTGGCGAGCAGGGTGAGCGCCCAGCGCTTCTGTCGCCCCTCCGTCCCTGCAGCCACTGAGAACTTTGCCTTCCTTGGTGCTTCCTTGGTGCACCTCGGGGCGATGTCATATATCTGGAGCTTTAGCGTCCCGAGGAGCGAATGGTCGGGGACTGGGAAGCCCGCAGGCAGCTGAGTGTCTTGTGCCCCTGCCTGTCCCCAATGAGCTGAGCTGGCAGTGGAACCTGCGGACGGCGTCGGGTGTAGGCAGTTCCCGGAGCATCCGAAAGCCTGGAACACACCTAGGAATTGGGGCTAGTGTGGGGAAAGGATGTTGGGTCCTGAGTCTTGTCGCCAGCGCTTTGGGGAGGAAGGATTGGGGAAAGACACCCTATCCCCCAACTTGCCTCCGGGCTTGGCCTTTGGCAGGAACACTAGAAGATCCACCTGGGCCTGACATCTTGCAAGGTAGTTCTTCAAATTCTCTCCTCTCTCCACTTTGGTCCCCAGGGCTTTTCATTTGAACCCTAGGAGACTTCGGTGTAGGAGTTCCCTTCCAAAGGGCTTTTGCTGTCTAAATGATTCGATTTGTTGCTTTATGTGGCAAAACTAGTGTGGCAAACCCAGTTCCCAGTACCAGTAGTCAGCACTTTACGGGAGACCTGAGAGTGGCCTATCCACCTACCCTGAGGAAAGGAAAGCAGTGTCCTGTTGGTCCCTAGCCTCACACCAGGCCGTTTCAGTGTATGGAGATTTGTAGGGTGTAGGGAAAATTGTGAAACACTTTTCAGTGGACGCAGAGAGGACTGGGTGTAGGAGAGATTGGGCTCTTCAGACTCAACTGTGATGAGCCACATAGTTGTTAAGCACTGTCTTTTAACTATGCTTGTGTGTGCAAGGCCTGAGAACCCTTCCAAACTTTTTCAAGGAGACAGTACATGAAAACAGGAATTTCACATGGTGCAATTGGAACAGTAATCGGCTCCTCTCCGCAACTCCAGGACTGAGTTTGACCGTGGCCCATTTTTTTTACTAGCTGTGTGACCTTGGGGGCAAGTTATTTATGGCCTCTGAGCCTCAGTAAGTTTCTTCATTTGTAAGACTGGGAATAATTATCCACCTTTAGGATCAAAGAATACTTGGCACATAGTAGGCCCCAAGGATTAACAATTGCTTTGAATGACTGGTTGTGTTCCTATAGGTAGCTGCTCTCTTCCTTGCTGCCCCAAGACCCCCTGAGTCTGGCCAGGCTAGTGTCCAGAGACCAAGGATGCAATCTAAAGGTCCCCTCAGAGTAATTCTCTGAGTCCCTCTGTGTGGGTTCCTCTTTCCCTTTGTTACAGTTCTTTGCATTCTGCCTTTTAAAGGGTTCCATATGAAAGGACTTGTGCTTTTTTTTTCTCCCCTAAGTGGAATCATTATATGGTTAAGAATTGATTCCAGAACTGGTATAGGTGCTCTTTGGCAAGTCTTCCCGTCATTATTTCAGAGGAAGGGACAGGAGCTGCTGGAGGGGAGAGACCTGCTTGGAAGAGGTGAGAGGGGGTGGCCTGCTGCAGAGGCCAGAGGTGCTGTGGTTTGTTTGATAGGGATTAAGTCCGGATGTTATGAGGACTCAGTGTGGTTTTCAATAAAGTCTGCCAGGGATTGCTTCTTTTATATCGATATGTATTTAAAAAAATTACTAGCATGAGAAGAAAACCAGAGCTATATGGATCCAGACCGGTAGTAAGCTACTGTGATCAGGTTTCCTACTCGACTCCCAAAGGGGAAGTCAGCGTTTGATTGAAGCTACACTTGGTTCTTGACTCTCAGGGGATGCCTGCTCTGAAACAGGAGCCCTCCCTCCCTTTCTCTCCCCCTCCCCCCTCTTTTTTCCTTCTTCCCCTAAAAGCCTTTGTGCTGAAAGAGCTTCAGTAGGCACGAATCCCTGTCCCTCTAAAGCATGCCTTACAGCCTTTGCTGACATCGTTTTGTGAGCAGTGGGTTTTACCAGACCAGCAGTTTCGCCCCCATTTTAGCTCACTATTTTAGAGGTAGTGTATGGACAGGATGCGCCTAACTGCGGTGATTGCCACAGTGTGTAGCTCAGCCGGGCCTGGAATCTGAAGACGCCTTAACCTTTGCCCTGGGTGGGGGGGTGAAGATGGGGGAGCTCAAGGACCTGAGGATTGTTCTGGAGGGTCTGTTTGTTTTCTCCAGCCCAAGAGGCTGAGGGTGGAGTCTGGCAAGCTAGAGAGTATGCTATAGCTTTGGGTCTGATTTAAAACTTGGTTTAATTGGAGAAACTCCTAGGCATTTCACAGTTATGTACAAATGCAAACTTGAAATAGCTCGAGGCCTACGTCATTTAGGAAAGAATAAATGAAGTACAGAAATGTCCAAACTATGTAAATCTTAGAGTTGTCTGCCCTCCCATAAACACATGACAAGTGCCAAGGCATTTCCAGTCAAAACACCCATGGACCCGGCAGCCTCTATCCTTTGTATTTATTATTTTATTAACAGCATTTTACACAGCATTTAACAAGCACAGCCTGCCTGCTTTGCACCACGACTCTCAGCACACTGGGGTGGAAGATGGGTGGGGGTGGGGAGGAGTGGTCTCTAGAAGCCACTAGCTGGAGAAATCTCTCCAGATGGTTAAGGGGGGGTCTATTTCTCCTAGCCAGAGAGAAGGCAAAATAGTGCTTGGGAGGAAGAGATCCCTTCCTTCTCATATTCCAGGAGGAAAGTTGAAAGTTGCATAGATAACAATGTATCTGGTCTCACCTTCAGTTCCAGGAGGGACAACAAGCTCCATTTCAGGCAGGTCTGCCCATTGGTTATTGGTGATTTTCAGAGTGATTTGTCTGCTATCATTATTCTGTATCCTGGTGGAAAGTTTATAACGAAAAGTAATGCCTTTCTTAAGTCATAAAATGAGCCTTGTATGATTATTTAATTAAAATCTATTTAAGGACCGATTAGGCGTGTAATTTGCGCTAATAATGACGATTATGGAAATGTTCAACTTAACCAAAAATCATAAAGGAGACATTTTGATCAGTGGGGCAACCAATAAGTATTCAGTAAGTTGGGCAATTTCTGAAAGACCAGAGTCTGTCCTAGGTGGGGCCCGCACAAAGTGCAGAGTCGCTAGCTTCTCTGTCCCAACCCCAGCTTGGCCAGGGCAGGCCAACTCCAGCTTGGCTGAGTGTCCTGGGAATCTGAGCAACCTCTCTTCCCATCACGCTTCCCCAGGCTACCAAAAAGCACAAACTCTGAGAGGGTTGATAGACCACAGAGAAATCTGCGAAATGGCGGTGCTCTTTGGCTTTAACAAACAGCACTGACAAACGCATGCTTCCTTGGCTGGCCTTGGCTGGAGCCTAGAGGGGTGGAGGGAGCGGGGGTCCCTTGTTCCGGAGAAACCTGCCAGCTGCTGGGCTTGGTGCGAAGGCTAAGGCAGACACAATGCTGCTGTTGTTGGTTTGATCTCTAACTGTGGATTGTTAGTCTGGCTTTAACTATGTGGTAAGGGGGGAATGTGAAGGCTGTTTACAGCGAGTGCAAATAATGTGACAGCTGTTGGCGCGCGAGCAGCGCTGCGCCTCCTCAGCACTTACACAAAGCCTGCACTATGCAGGCCCGCAGGCCCGTGCAGGAGCTGCAGAGGTGGCCGGCACTTTCTGGCCAGCTTGTCCTCAGATGAGAAAGAAAGAGCACCAGCTGTGCAGCCCGCCATCCCAGGTGATAACACACCTTTGTGGCTTCACGGGGCTGGAGAGGGATGGATTGTCTGTTGCAGTTTAGGAAACTTGTTAGGGAGAGGTGACTGGAGAAGACCCACTTGGGAGTGTCACTTTCTGGAGGGATTTGGCCAAGATCCATGGACCTGGGTTCTCAGCTCCTTGCGACATTGTAAGATTTGGGAAAGTAACTCCCAGCTTCCTCAGTAAGCTTATTGGAAAGAATATGTTAGTATCTGAAGGCTTTCTCGAGGTCGTGGAGGCTCTGAAGGTTGTTCTCCTCAGTGGTCCTCTTATTCACAAAAGTTAGAGACAACAGACATTGTGCTCTGGCCACTGTTTCCCAGGTGGAAATGCAAGTGGGTAGGTTTAGGACCCAAAGAAGGGTGAATTTCTGGGGAAGGGATACAGGTTAGCTTTTTGATGACTCTTGTCCTTTAACCTTCATGTTTTCCACAACCCATTTGCCTTCAGCAGCAGGATGTAAAGTACAGTCCTGAGCTCTGCCAGCAGCGCCACTTACTCTGTGGGCTCCAACTCAGTTCCTGGTTCCCCGCCAGGCCTACAGGCAGGCAGGCCCCAGGGTTTGGGGAAGAGGGCTGTTGGTAGCAACCGTCACCTGCCTGGCCAGTCCTGGAGATGCACATGGATCTGCCTCTGGGCTGTCCCCGGGCAAACTGTCCCCAGGAATACTAAGATAGATGGTTGACCACCCCTGGGGCTTGGACCAGTATTTAGGGCTGACCTCAGTCTACATCCTGCCGTTCTGTGTGAACTGTGGCCCCTGGGAATAGAGCGTACAGAATACTCCAAATGTAGTTCATCCCCAGATCTACCCTCTGAGTTTTAGTGTGGACTTCTTTCTGCATCTAGTTGGGTTCCCTGTGGGGAGCTGGGAGATGCTTCTGGAGTGATACATGAACTTCGGTGCCAGTTCTATAAATTGGTCTCTTTTTATGACGTGTGCCATTTTCTGTAGGAATGTTGCTTGCAAAACGAGTTTCGCCTTGGAGGAAAGGCGGAAAGATAAACAAGCCTGCAACGTCAAAACACTGGCAGTCTTTCCCTCCTTCCAGCTCTCTTAAAGCAGCCGGGCTGTATTTCCAGGATTTAGACTCATGCTTGTGAGGAGGGACTTGCTTGGCTTTTTTTTTTTTACCCCCAAGCAAATGCAAATTAGAGAAAAATAATTTTCTTTCAACGATATGCAATGTATTAGTCACTTGTTATCGTGCTCCAAGGCAGGCCTCATTTGCGCGTCTGCCAGCTCGCTCACATCTGCTCAGTGCTGTTCGGGGCATTTTAACCTTGGCGATGTCGTGTCTAGTCCCACGGATCAAGGAGTAATTAAGCCCTGAACAGCTACAAAAATTCATGGGCCTCTATCTATAGCGTAGTTCCACGGATTTGTTTTGGGGTGCTTTGAGTTCCAAAACTGAGTAGCAGACATGGGATTCCTATTGTTCCTTGTAAAGACAGTGGGTGTCCCTCTCTCCTCCTCAGTCCCACATCCTTAACCTTCCAGGGACTCCCAGGCTCTGCACAATCAGTGAGGAACCTGCATGTACATTGCAGGACCCTCGTGTTTTACGCATCTTTTATGTGATAAAAGTTCCTTTGTGTTTCCTGTGTATTCTAATGTTAGCAGTTATTAGCCTTATAGCTTGTTCCTTTCTGTTGGGAGGGGTGGCATTAAATGCCTTTTATTCCTACAAAGTCTTGATGGAGACAGAAGGACATTGATGTGGCATTTGGAAGCTTGCTGTGGAGCATTTGTTCAGGATCTGCCTCCAGGTGGTACAGACTTGAGAGTTAGTAAGTAACTAGACCCAAAGCAGGGTGTGGGGGTTTTGGAGGCTCAAGAAGGAGTAAGGGGGATTTCTGACTTTCTTAGTTTCCCACTGTTGGGTAGCCTCCTGTTCAGGGACACCTGTTTCCAAATTCACCTCCTCCCACCTTCTTGAGTACACAGGTGGGTCCCTGACTCTTGGTGTGGCCCAACAGTGGAGGGAAGTGAAAGGAACAAAACACCAGGACAGGCCATCCCAGGAGAATGGGAAGTGTCTGTCTGTGGTCTCTGAAAGGCAGAGTACATGATCCCTGCCAGCCACTCTCCAGTCAATCCCAGTTAGTGTCTCCCCTCCCCGGAAGCCTGGGTGGCACCCGCCCCCCTTCACAGTTGGCTGCCCTTGGCTCCCATCTTTCTAGGGAAGTCTTCCAGAGAAGCAACCCTCCAGTCTGACCAGAAAGGCTGGCAGGAGGAATCTGCAATGCCAGTTCCTGGATGGGCTTGGCGACATTTCTCTGGTTCTCCTGGGGTCCACCCAAAGTTTTTGTCAGAGGTTCAGTGGCTGGTGCAGGAGGTTTGGTAGAAGCTCAAGAAGCGAAACCACGGAAGCACATGCTGGGTTTCAGGGTCTGAGAGGTTAACTGGAGTCTGAGATTGGGGAGGTTGGCATCTCTGGGAGGGAGAGAATGTTGGAGTTCCTGGAAGACCTGCTGGGGGCATATTGAGAGGGTGTGGGTATGTGCTAGGG
>PVJX010045664.1:0-12795 GCA_004027295.1 Dolichotis patagonum | reverse complement strand
GGCATTATTGTCACATTATTGGTATTATTATCACATTAAGAGTTATTGGCTACAAAAAAGTCTTCCCCTGACCCTTAGGGATTTTTCTTTCTTCCCTTTTGACTTAAATTATTGTCATATGTAGCATTTATATGAAAACCTTGAAATGAACCAAGCTAGTAGCTATAGAAATTATCTTTCTGTCCTTATAAAAAAAAAAGAGTGACCAGAGAAAGGGCCACAAGTAGAAGTTGGGGTGGGATGATTTTAAAGGACCTCTCTGTCTAGAAGGTATACAGTTTTAAATCCCCATCTTCTGTCTCCCCAACCACAGCTCATCTCACCCATCACCGTCCTGTAGAGAACAACACATTATTCTACTTTTCTATTCATCCGCACCAGTTGTAGAAAATTCAGGAACTGGATAAATGCAACAAATGCTTCTCCAGGGCAGAATTGGGGCCCATGAGCCACAGCCCTCAATGGGAAAAGAAGCAACAGCCAATTACATCTGGACAGATCGAAAGGCAGAGACAGCCCATGACCATCCCCTCACCATCTTCAGACAAAAGTGACCAGAAGACTGAAAGATCCAAAAAGGATGACATTTCCTTAACCACATCCAAAATATGCCAAAGAAATACAGGTCTTTAATGGAGGCAACTATAGACTATCCTCATAAGTGAAATAAATCAGACTCATATTTGTAAATATCATATTGTCTCTCTACTATAAAACATAATATTAAACTGAAAAAGTAATAAGATCCAAAATGTATAATAGATGGTGTAATAATGAAAAGTAAAGAATGTGCTCTAAAGGATATAACTGTATGTATGTTTAAGGGTGCAAGATAGATAACCTTACTACAAAGTTTTTGTTAGTTCATCAGACAGAATGGTTTGTACTGTCACTGTTTGATTATCCACTTTTTATGCTTTAATTTTGTAACTTGAACAACTACTTCTAAGATAACAATATGTAATTTATCAAATAGTGATTTCTTACTTTTTTAAAATTCTATATTATTTCTACCCTTTATTCTGTTTTGCTTTTTTTCTCTAAATAAAAAAAGAGAGAGAGAAATACAGGTCTTTGACATGGTTACTTTCAGGTTGTATTTCTAGTCTATCTACTCCCTGGAAAGTTGGAGCTCTATAGAAAAGTCACATTCTCTGGGCCCTGGAAAGACATGCAGACTTCAATACCAGGCATAGCCATGACATGCATCCAATTACAAAACTGGAGAAAGGTCTCTGTTGGCCTGAATTTGGGGGCTCAAGAACTTGAAAATGAAAGTTTTACTTCTAAAATTAAAGCAAATAAATGCAAATCCTGCCTGCAATATTAATATACTTATGAATAGAATATGATCATTGAAGAGAAAGTCTATTAAAGCAGATGTTTATCAAAAAGCCAGGTAAAGCTCCTTAATAGGTGAAAAATCAACTAGCGGCTTGCCAGCATTTTTTAATTTTTTTTTATTTTATTTAGAAAGAAAAAAAACCAACCAAACAGAACAGAAAAAAGGGTAGCAACAATACAGAATTCCAAAGGAAAAAAAGAAAAGAACAGCAACAAAAAAAAAACACTAAGAAATCACTAGTTGATAAGTTACATACTGTCATCTTGAAAATAGTTGTTCAAGTTACAAAATTAAAGCATACAAAGTAGACATTCAAACAGTGAGACTATTAACAGTTCTTCTCAACAATCTAACAAAAACAGTAGTATGGTCATCTATCTTCCACACTTAAACATACATGCAGTTATATCCTTTAGAGCACTTTCTTTTGCTCTCTCTTTTACAGTAGCAATTATGCATTTTGGCCAGCATTTTTTAAAATAAAATAGAACAGAAAATATAAGAATGAATCACATGTAATAGAAGTGTTATATAAAGTATACACTTGCATACATGTGTATGAATGTACAATGGCTCTTCATTTTAAATGTTTTACTTTATTGGTAAATCACTTTCAAAAAAGCAATTAAAAGCCTGTATTCTTAAGTAAGCATTGATAAATGCTTTTCAGGTTCTAGTCAAATTAATCATTCATCCACTCAAAAATATGCATTCAGCATTTACATATGCCAGCCCTCTGTTGGGCACTAGGAGTATGTTATGTATTAAAAACTGGTGGTCAACTTAACGTCAGCTGGATTACATCTCCATGCTGCTAAGTGTAGATGTTTCACCTGAGGAAAGTTGCCAGCATAAGTGGAGAAGGAGAAGGAAGGAAGTTAATGCATTGAGGCGTTAATATGTTGAGGCGTTGTGGGTTCTCCTACTTGTTGCTGTTTGAGCCATTAGGTTCTCCCAGAAAAGCTGTGGTCCTCACATCGAGCATTGCTTCCTGGCTCCAGAGAGGAAGAAATGTGCCACTTGATCTCCAGGATGAACTTGTCACACTGGCTTCCTGGCCTGTGCTCAACTGTGCTTGTCGGAGGAGGAACTCGGGGCCTCTGTGTAGCTGAGGATGGCTGTGGTGCTTTCAGGACAGCCCTGTCTTTGTTGTGAGTGTGACTTCTTGGCTCCAGTGTAGAACCCTCAACCTACCAGCACAGCTCCTTCACCCCGCTGGCGTAGACTTTCTAGTTTCCACCGCTGACCTTTGGGCCTTCCCAGCATGGATCCATAAAAGAGACTGGTGTCAGTGCTTCTTGTGGGCTCTAGACCTCCAGTTGGACTCATGGGAGGCACTGTCATGAGCTCTGGGTCTTCATCTGGACTCATGTGGGACATTACTGTGGGATTCAGGCCCTTGGCTAATTATTCTATGTCTTCAATGTTGTGGATAGATTTCCTGCACTTTCTTGTGTTAACTCTGGGTGACCATCATAAAAATAATACTATAAACTCCATGTTCTGATTCTAATTGTTCTCTGCACAACCCCTGGCTACAACAGAGTACAATGCTAAAAGTCACAAAAGCAAATATGTACAGTTTTTGTTATGTCATTAGCACTCTTTCTATACATGCTGTAAGCACTCTTTCTATACATGCTGTTATGGCTTGTATCTAGATATTCCCTGCCCAAAGCTTCATGTGGTCCTAGGTAGAGTTTTTGGAGGTGGCTGGGTTTAGAGCACATGAATATGGATTAAGGGTATGATACTGAGAGTAATGATATGTAGTCCTAGATTAGTCTACTAACTGGTTTATAATATTTCTGTGTGTGGGTAATGGAAAGCCCCACCCTGGGAGTGGTTGGTACCACCCAAAAGGCTTATAGCCTGGATGAGATAAAAGGGAAAGGGAGTCTTTCTGTTTGCTGCCTGCTGTCTCCTGCCTGCACTGCCATGGACTATTTATTTCCTCTGTGTTGCCTCTCTGCCACGCCAGTATCACACTTCCTTGGAGACAACTATGGACTGCAACCTCTATAAACTGTGAACTAAAGTAAACCTTCTCTCCTTTAACATTGGGTGTCAGGGATTTTGTACCTCAGTTTCCTCAAATGTGAAATAGGGATGGCAACAGTATCTGCCTCTAAGTTTGTCATAAAGTTTTAATGAAATATTATTGTGAGGTATTTAACAAACATCTGGCATGCACTAAGCACTCAATAAATGTTAGCTAATTATTATCATTTATTAAGCACTTATTAGTATCAAATTTATCACCCAGTAGGAAAGATACCATATAAGCAGTTCATGCCCATAGGTGCTTAATCGTTGATCAGTTGAGAGTTGGACATGCTGTTAGGGGGAAGTAGGTCCCTGGGAGCATGCCTTTGAAAGGCATATCTCTCATGATTTTACTCAAGAAATCCCTGCTTTCTGACTCATGAGGTGAGGAGCTTTCCTTTACCATACCCTTCCTCTACAATATTCATGCCTTGAAGCCAGCTAACCACAAATTGACACCCTGAAATCATGAGGCAAAATAAACCTTTTCTCCTTTAGGCTGTGTATGTTAGGTATTGTGTGATGCAAAGTGGACTAATATATAGTACTCCATTAGCAAATGTTGAGGAAAAATATCACCTGGAAAAGAGTCTTGAAAGTTGAACCTATAGTGAAGAATGAGTTAAAGATATTCCATTCAGACAGGGAAAGACACAGAAGACATTCTTGTGCAAAATACAAACAAATAATATGTAAACACAATATCCAATTTAAATTTTGTGTGGGAATAGCCACACACAAAATCCCTCAGGTAATCTCCAGCAAATAGTCCTGCAGCAGTTGTTTCCAGTGTTGAAATATATATTACATTTATACAATATCCATTTCTAGGTAAAAAAAAAAAAAAAAAACCATAGTCCTAAAGGTATGTAAATGGGAAAACATCAGTCCTTAAATATATTAAAAGTAAAAAACACTCCCAAGAGGCTGAACACGCCAGAGAGAAGCAGTCCTCAGAGTGTGATTGCCAGATCTGGAAATTTGCTAGAGATGCAGATTCCCAGTCAGCCCATACTTACTGAATCAGAATCTCTGCTGTGGCCCAGCCATCTGTGTTTTAACAAAGACACCAGCTGATTCTGATGCATGCCAAAGTTTGAGAACTGCTGCATTAGAGTAACTGGCCAAAAAGGGAGATGGAAAAGGCAGCAGTAGCTGGAATCCAGGCGACATCTGGGATAAAGACCTGGGCTTAAGTGGCTAACACAACAGCTACAGAACTCAGGCTTAGTAATAACCAGGACCTCAGTTTTGATTCTTGCTGACTGCCGCTTCCTCTGATCCCTGCATTCTGATCTGCAAAATAGGAATAACGATTCCTTGCTCCTAAGACTGTTGTAAGGGTTCTGTAAAATGGTGCCTGTAATCCCAGCACTCAGAGGCTAAGGCAGGAGCACTGCCATGAGTTTGAGGGCAGCCTGGGCTGCATAGTGAGTCCGGGGCATCCTGAACTGCATAGCAAGACCTTGCCTCACAAAATAAATAAATAAATTTTAAAAACGCAAACAAATGGTACCTGTATGGCACTTAACATAAAGTGGCATGTGAAGTGAGAACCAATACACAAATGGGAAATTCAAATAAATCCATCCCTTCCAAGAATATTACTTCCTCTATGAGTTTCATAACCCTTTGAAGAGTGGTCTTCAATTGAGGTGCTCATATCCCTGGAGGTATAGGAGGGCTTGGTTGGGGGCATGACAGAGGTGCAAGGATTAATTTTCAGATCTCCAGGTCCTGTAGACTCTCCTAGAATTTGTCTTCATATAGTAGGAACATGAGACAGTTCCTCTCTCCCCACTTCTCGTTAGCCTTTCTCCCCCTGACAAAAGGAAGGAACAGTTTTAAGCCATCCCAAATCTTAGCATGATGCATTCCAGAGTAAATTTCCAAACCTAGGCCTGCAGGGGGTAGATGAATAAAAATATTGAGGCTATGAACATCTCTAATGATCAGGTAACAAATCCACTTGCAAGTGATCAGTTAGAATAACTAGGTAACAAATCCTTTTCCAAGTCACATGCTTTCTAGTTCTGTGATTTCCACACAATTGAAGGAGGACCTAATTGAGCCATAAGCATATCATTAAAATAACTTCTGATGATAGATCACTATATGATTTTTAATATATGACTTGGAAGTAACTCAAATAACTCAAATGTATCAACACTTGACATTTCAACCTACTTATATGAACAATTTTTCAGCATTTGTGTCTTAATAAAAAATAAGATTGTAACTGATGTCAAAATTTGTATCACTCTAGCAATAAGTAATATTCTCCAGTGGATACATAAAATAATTTTTAAATCCTATACATTTCATAACAGATGCATTTCCAGTGTAATTTCATTTGAGGGAGTTTAATAATTATATATCAAAATATATAATGTAATTAAATTGCTTTTCTCAATTGTGTAGTAGTAACTTTAATGATAATTCAATTCAGAAGAAATTTTTCAATACTCAGAGCCTTTTAGACACATAAAATTTTTTAAATGTTATTTCAATTTATATGCATGTTTTTTGTTGTGGAGAACTATAATAAAGAAATCAATAAAGAAAACTTTCAGGCATAAAAATACGTTACATTAGGATAAAAGTCTGTAAGGAAAATGGAATGAAAAGACAAGTTCAAGAAGTAAAAAGAAATGATGGAAAAATTTTTGACAACTAAAGAAAAGCCTATTTGTGTGTTTTTAAATAGATGGTAGTAGCATCAAATCACTGATATTTAGACTTCATTAAAAACTCTAAAAACAGCAATGTAATAGGTTTATTTTTAGATGTCAGTATTTACAACATGCCAAAAATTGTATTCTCTGCAACTATGTAAAGTTACAATTAAAAAACTGCAGATATTAAGATAAAATATGCAAGGGGGATTTTGTTCTTCAAAATTCATTCAAATGATATTCAAGGGAAAAAACTGAAGATCTCTGCTCCAGAAAATTGCCTCATTTTTCCTCTCTTCATCAAGTGAACACAGTAAACAGAAATGATCCTCTTGGTGCATTACTGGATGCTAAAGAACATTCCAGACAAGTAATGGACCTTGTCTCTGTCACTGATTGGCCATCTGGTTGAAGCACCAGAAAACACGAATAAAACAATTGAGGTGTGTGTCAAACACTGGTCTGGCCCACACAATATTCATGTGTCCAGATTGTATTTAAAACAGCCATATTCCTGGGTAGACTCATTTTCTCAGCACCCCCACTTCCCATTAGGGGTGGCTCTGTGACAAAATTTTGACTGATGAGACATTAGCAAGGATCTGGAGGTTCCTGCTACATCTTTTTATTTCCTAATAACAATGTATAGATAAGACTGGCTCTGCAGGCCCTCTCTTCTTCCTGGCATGCATGCTGATGCAATGCCTGGAGCTAGAGCAATAATGTGAAAACTATGAGTCAACAAACATGAGGATAAAAGCAACATACTAAGGATGGCAACGTGGACATATGGAAAGGACCTGGTCTCCAAAGACACTGCTGGCCATGGGACTAAGGCCAATAAAAGCCTACCAGCTTTCTAGCTGTATTAAATGCATACCCATGCACGCAGACACACACACACACACACACACACACACACACACACACACACATGTCTATTTGCTGCAACCTCTGCTAGTAGGGAGTTCTAGCCAATTTTGTTGTGCAATAATCTTCTCCAAAGCTTGGTGATACTAAAAAGTCATTTCATTAAGCTCACAGATTCTTTGGGCACAAGTTCAGACTGAGTACAACTATCTCTACCATGATGTCTAGGGCTTCTACTAACAAGATGTGAACACCTAGGAACTGGAAGACTGAGCCTGGATAATCCATTTGCAAGATGCCTATTTGTGTGTCTGCTGCCTGGCCCTAGATGACCTAAGACTGAGCTAAGATGAACTGCTGATCAGAGGACTTTGTCACATGATTCGGGCTTGTCACAGCATGATGGCTGGGTACAGCCCAAGAAACCTATGTGGGAGCTACATGCTCTTTTATATCTAGACAGGAGTCATTTGAGTGTCATTTCTGAAATATTCTGTTAATCAAAGTGGTCATCGGATTCAGAGGAGGAAACAAACATCACATCTCTCAATGGGCAAAAAGTCAGAGAACTCACAAACCAACTATTATTTAAAATATTGTATTATCAAATAATAATATTTGATAATATTTTTATCAAATGATTCACCCACTCACCACCCTGGTAAGCAGCCATGGCTCAGGCAAGCAGCAGCCGCCCCAGGGGGAAAACCAGCCAGCAACTCCCTAGATCCATGCCATGTTGGAACTTAGGGCGCTGGGAAACCAAGCAACCAGCCTGCCTCCCTGGTAAGCAGCTGTGGCTCTGGCAAGCGGTGGCCGCCCCAGGGGAAGAACCAGCAAGTGTCTCCCAAGATCCACACCCTATTGGAACTTAGGGCATTGGGAAACCAAGAAACCTGCTCACCTCCCTGGTAAGCACCCGTGAGCCTATGGTATGCAGGCTGAGAATCAAACATCCCATCCCCCCCATTAGCAAATGGGAGCCAGAGGTCTGAGCATCTCTTGGGAGGTTGACCATATGCAATATAGCAAATAGAGGGATTTCCTTCTACCATTTCTTTAAAGGCAAATATTGTTATCGCTGTTTTGCTTTGTTCTGATTAATTGTATTGTTCTATTCAATATTCTGTTTTGATAACTTCTGTAATGTTCTGTATTTGGTTTTATTTTGCTATACCTGATTGAAAGAACAACTATTGTGAAGATAACAAGATATACTATGGCACCTGGTATCCTATTACGACATTCTGTACCAATTTCACTGCACTGTCTCAATTGGCTTTGTTATGTTCTTTGTTATGTTCTGTTGTATTTCACTACCTTTAAAATAATAAAAAAAATTTTAAATGAATAGATTCCAGTTACACAATGTAATGGTTTTGTATATGTATAAACTGCATAATTACCATCATAATCAATTAACATATACATCATCACCCATGACGCACAATAGATCCCCAGAATATACTCATTTTATATCTAAAGTCTATTCCCTTTGATCAATGTCTCCCATATTTCCTCTACCTCTGAACTCCTGGAAACCACTGTTTACACACTACTTTTATGAGTTCAACTCATTTAAACTCCACATATAAGTGAGATTATATATTATTTGTCTTACTGTGCCTTGTATATTTCAATTAGCTTAATATTCTCCAGATTCATCTGTATTATTACAAGTGGAAGAATTTTTTATGACTGAATAATGTTCCATTGAGGTATGATAAAAATACAATTAAAATTTAAATTTTAAGAACTATTATGGTAAAAGAACATTGTCATTAATCCACCTCAAAATACTTCCCCACTCATACTTCAGTCACACTTGTGCCTTCAGTCTTGCTACTTTCCTTTTTTTAAAAACATTAAAACAAAATTGATTTATTCATTCCTCAGAGTTAAGGTGAGCTTCAATCTTGTTAGTAGCAGAACATAGCTTACATTATCACCTAGGAAAATCATTTTCATTTGTCACAAGTTTTTTCTAATTAATTTTATTGGTACATTTTGTATAGGCATAATGATTGCATACAACATAGGGAATTTGTACCTGTACATAATATATCTTGATTCTTCCTTTTTCCCCAAGCTACTCCCCTCCCTTAAATCCCTCTTCTTCTCCTTATTTACAAAAGCTCTGTTTCCATTTTTCCTTCTTTTCTGATTTTTTTCTTTTCCTTTCCTTCCTTTTCTCCTCCTCTCTCTCTAGTTCCCCTTCTGAATGATTTCTATTTCACAATATCTGTTACACATTTTGTTCCTTATTTACCCTTCTGGTTTTTCACACCAGAGAAATACTGCAGTATTTAAATAAGTATGTACAATGTATTTCACTTAAAGAGTTTGTTCTCAAGGTACATCCATTTACCTAGAAATGTCTTGAGTCTATCCTTCTTTATGGCTGAGTAGTACCAAATTCAGTGCTGCTCTTGAAGTTTCCAGAGGGAAAGACTATGGAAGGATAGAGAAATAAAGATAAAAGTCAGAATACAGAAAGCTAAGATAAAATGAGTTAGCTATTAAAAGTGTGCTGCTGCAAAAATAGGTGTGGTTATATTGTGTAGTATGATGCTTTTAATTATTTTTTCATATATTTATTAGCCATTTCTACTTTTTTATTTTAGAAACAAAAAAAGAATAAATGATACAGACTTTCAAAACAAAATAATAGCAGTTTAACACTGGTTAATATGTTGCACATTGTTATCTTGAAAGTAGTTGTTCAGATTACAAGACATAGGCATGAAAAAAAGATCAAACAATTGAACAATGAAAGAAAGACCAAGTTGTTCTTTTTAATAAACTAACAAAGATTAGTAGTGTACTTATCTATCTTGTGTGTGTGCGTGTATATATATATACATATATATGTATATATATATAATCTTTGTCCTTTTTTCTTTCTCTTTTCCCCTATCCCAGTTATCCCTTCTTTTTGAGCACTTTCTTTCCCTTTCATTTTCACAGTATCTATTATAAAATTTACATCTTATTAACTCTTTCAATTTTTCATGCTAAGGAGACAATACGATATTTACATATGTGAATTATTTATTTCACTTATGAGAATGCATACTTTTGCCTACAAAAGCCTCAAGTTTATACTTCTTTATAGCTGAGTAATACTCCATTGTATAAAAATACCACATCTTTTTTATATACTTCACAGTTGATGAGCATTTGAGTCCAAGATTTAGCTATTACAAATTATGCTTTTATAAACATGGGTGCATATATATCACTGTGGCATGATGTTTTCAATTCTTCTGGGAAAATCCCTGGAGGGGAATAGCTGGATCAAATGGGAACTCCAATCCTAGTTTTTTGAGGAATCTCCCCACTGATTTCCACAGTTGTTGCACCAGTTTACACCACCATCAACAGTGGAAAAGGGTTCCTTTCCCCCCACAGTCTCATAACAATGAGTGTCATAAACAATACTAGTTGAGTACCAAAGAACTAGGGGCTAGGCCAAACAGGCAGCAACTACTCATTCTTAATAAACTGAAGAGGAGGGATATTGAGACAGACTCAAAAGCTAAAATCCAGCTACACCTAGAAGACATCTTTGAAAAGTAGTCACTTCCTAGTTCTTTATTACTAATCTTTGATACCAGTAATAAAGCTATCTGCCATAAGCAATTTATAAGCATCAACACAGAAAATAAATTTTAAAACTAGAAAATAAGAAGACATGGAGACAAGATGCAAACTTAGACCTCTAGCTTGCCAAAGGCAAACCCAGGGGGCAGTGAAGTGAAACAAATCAAAAGCCACTCACTTGAACACTGAAATGGTAACAGCAGAAAGTAACAAAGCTCCAGTAAGCTCAAAGTAATAAGGCTCTAGAAAAAAATCATAAATAATTTCTCAGATATCTAAAGAGATGATATCCATAATAAAAGACATGGTTAGGGAATCTAGAGTAGATACATATAAAAAAAATAGAGGAACTTGGAAAACTACGGAAATCATGAATGCCCAACATAGTACAGAAATAGAATCCATGACACAGATTCAAACAGATATCCAGGAGATTAAAAATTCTATTGAAAGTATAATGGACTTGATCAATGTGAGGACACAGTATAGGGAGGACACAGTATCAGATCTAGAAGACAGGTTTGTGGTTAGTGATCATGCAAAGAAAGATTTCTTGAAAATAAAAAAGAATGGCAAAAATCAACCCAACAACTGCTTGCTGAGGCAAACAAAAATAGCATAAAATTGATCAGAATCAGTGAAAAAATCAGGAGATAGTTCAAAGAACATAATAAACTATTCACAGAAGTAATGACAGAAAACTTCCCAAGCATACAAAAAGAATTTGACAAATAAGTGAGGTGTATTGAATCCCAATTAGTGATCAAAAAAAAAATCTACACCAAGGCATATAATACAAAGATTCCAAAAATTCAATGGAAGATGGAATTTAAAACCTGTTATAGAAAGGAAACAAATCACCTATAAAAGAAATCCTATCAGAGTCTCAGAAGACCTCTCAACACAAGCCATTAAGTCAAGGAGAGCTTGGAGAGAAATGTTTCAAATCCTAAAAAAAACCAACCTCCAACCTATATTGCAGTATCTTGCAAAACTATCTATCAAAATGACAGAGTAATAAAGCACTTCATGGTAAGAACACCTGAAGAAATTCATGACCACCAAACCAGCACTCCAGAAAGTTCTAAGGGATATTCTAGAAAGAGATAATGAAAACTACAATTCCACAAACCCAATAGAATGAATTTACTAGGCAAGACAAGTAATTAAACAGAGGGAATAGAAA
The DNA here is from genome assembly GCA_004027295.1 of Dolichotis patagonum. Lineage (NCBI taxonomy): Eukaryota > Metazoa > Chordata > Mammalia > Rodentia > Caviidae > Dolichotis > Dolichotis patagonum. Next base: position 1,070 of record PVJX010045664.1, on the reverse strand, counting down.
GGGAACAAACAACAAGAAAATAACATGACAAAGCTAACTCAATATATATCAATCATAACCATCAATGTAAACAGTTTCAATGCATCAATCAAAAGAAACAAACTGTAAGAATGGATCAAAAAATTGAGATCCAGGGAGTTTCCAATGATGGCGGACCTGTAGGTAGCAGGAGAGAGATCCTCTCTGAGGGAGACAGCTTAAATGCCAGAATTAAACACCCTGGAGAGACCCAAACAGAGAGAGATGGACTCTCTCAACCCAGGAAGAAACTAAAGTTTTTAAAATGCTCAAATATGAGGTCCCAGGGCTACCATTAGTGAAGCTAAGATCAGCAAGCATGGCGCCCTCCTCGAGCCACCTGAATTCCTGCCAGAGAGCAACCTGACCGACTAAACTGTGCCAATGCCACTGGCTTGAGCAGCCGGACCGTGGAGCTGAACATCACTGCGTGTGGCTCGCCCAGACCCAGACTTGTACATGACCTACCCAGAGGCACCGTGAATTTGTGCCACAGCCATGCTGAAGTCAGAGGTCTGGGAGCCCAGCAGTTCTCAGGGACCGGCATCAACACTCGGTGAGTGATGGAAATAAGACCCTCCCACGGGAAAGGGGAAACCGACTGGAAGACATGTTGGATTTGTGCAGGACAGCCTTAACTCCATAAGGAAGTGGCTTCAGTTGGTTGCTCCCCTCACCGAGCAGATTGGTGGAATCTGCTTGGATTGGGCCGTGCCCCTGGCCAGGACCCAGTGGGTTGCTACAAACTAATTCCCTGAGCACAGCCATACACTGACACAGTGAAGGCCTGCAAAGGTTGACTGGCCCCAAGGAGAGGAGCCAGTGCACACAGCGCTTGCTGGAACTTCACTCTTTGATAGCGGCCGGCAGAGGGCAGAAACCACTAGCCTGCGTGCTCCAGAAGAGTCTTAACCAACAAGCAAAGGGACTGGGAATTACACTGTACACTTGTATGGAAGGAACCAAAAACATGACGAGAGGGAGAAATAAGAAAAAAAACCCAGCCCCCAAACCTGAGAACATTGATCCAGGAGAGGTAAATACAAAAGAGA
>PVJX010045663.1:0-12623 GCA_004027295.1 Dolichotis patagonum | reverse complement strand
ACGAGGACCAACCCAGAGCATGGCTACTCGGGATGGAGGGGCCTCACGGACCAAGGAGAGGCTTAAGATGAATGCGAATAAAGCTTGGCGATGAGCTTCACAGTGGGGACTGTAGCTTGTTCCACAAATCATCCGTTTAAATCATTTTATAGGTTGTGGCCACCACCACCCTGAAGGCTGAGCTGCAGAACAAACCCCAGTCATAGCATGAGTAGGTCCGTAAAAGAGGAAGCTGAGGTAGAAGGTGTTGATGACTGACCGACCCTCTTGGCCCAGTTACAACCATCTTAGACAGTTCCTGGCACGCTGACGGATTCACAGATTTCCTCCCTAAAAACCCGTTCTTTCTCCTCCTCCGTTTCCTCTGATAGACACTGCTGAAGCCCAAACGTCACCAGGTCCAGCTGACGGGAGTAATAACTCACTGGACGGACAGTCTGTGCTCGGCCCTCCCTAAAGAACAAAGCTCCACTCCTCAGAAGGCCATGTCTTCCTCACTTTTCTCTGAGACACTTTACCCAACTGCCACGACTTAAAGGAGAAGAGATGCATTCTGGCCCACGTTTTGGGAGGTTTCAGTCTGTGGTAAGCCAGCCCCCAAAAATGAAACAGCGCGGCAGAGGGGCACAGAGGGGGAAAATCTGCTCACGTCACACAGCCACCAGCACATCCACAAAGGAGGAGCTGATAGTGACCCACCTCTTCTGGGTTTTCTTTTCTTTTTTTTTTTAACAATCTAGAAATATTTATTTCACTCCTGGCCACCAGGCTGCAGAAACGCTGAGCCGCCACCCTCACTTCTACAAAAGCACCAGATGCTACCATACCGCTATTTCGATTCTCAGCTTATTAAAGATCTATTGCCCATATCATTATGCAGGAACTAAACCTTTTAGGGACTTAAAAGCACCTATTCTCTGGAAAAGGGAACCTCTGATTTCATGCACAAAACTCCAATGAGCAAATCTGAGGTCTATAATAGTAAGAAAAAAATTATTCTAGTGTCATAAATTATACAGAATAAAATAAGCATTTCTGTTTGCCTCATTAGAAGGAGATAAGGCTATTTTTCCCTACCAGGAATCAGGGCAGTAACTCTGATGATTCCTTTGGGTCACAAACTTGTCCTTTAGTTATTTTTTCAAAGATGTTCAGAAATAAGAAAATGGCTTCTCTTATTTATAACATTTAAAGAAATATTTGCGGCATGTGCAGGGCTTACAGCTTGCAAAAACATTCACAGGGTCCGTTCTCTGCATTTAAAACACTCCACCTTGGGAGGTGAAAGGGAACCCCATTATCCCTGAGTAAAAAAGAAATGAGTTATTGACGCCTAGAACATTCTCAGAGAATTATATGACTGAAACCGGAAGGACGCGCCCTCAGAGACTTCTCGGCTAAGTGTAGCTGAGGCAGAGTAGGTGATCCTTGTGTTTTAAATTTAAATATCTACACCGCTGAATATTTCCATTTGAAAAGTTGAGAGGTGCCAGACAGGATGGTATGGGACATGAAAGTGCTGGGCACAGGGGAATTTTTTAAAGGTCACCAAACTGCGGCAGGAGGAAAAGGAAGAGCAGAGCGGGGATAAACAGAGCAGAGACCAAAGTGACCGAGTGGGGGATGCACGTTGAGCCGGGCCTTTCTTCTTATCAAGCCAAGGAAGCCCGCCACACTCCGGTTTATATTCTATTAATATAAACCAAATGCTGCAAAATAAATGCAATCACGTCTCAAACTCATTCGAGTCTTTTTGTTCCAAATGCAAATGAGAGAAAGAAAACTTCAGTTTCTCAATCAAGGAGTGGTACATAATTTCAAGGCATCTTCACATAACTCATTTAACTGTAAGCAACCAGGCAATAAGCAAAAGGTCATCAAAGGAAAACCGGGACCTTCTTCAGGCTCAGCAGACAGGGCCTGCACAGCATAGCAATTAACCTTCACAGACCTGGGGCCCGCTTTGAAAGGCCATCAGGAACTCAGATCACTGAAAACTACAAATGTCACCAACAAAAAGGAATGAACGCTGCTTAAGGTCAGAAACCTAACGGCCGCTGTCTCTTTAGGAATTTCAGAAGGCTGCTAGCGCAGGCTGGCTGCCTTTAATCTATGAGAGGATCACAACGCCCCAGCTAGTGCTGTTTTAAAATCTTACTAGGAGGGAAAAAATAAAACCATCTACTACCCCAAGCGTACATGACTTTGCACCCAGAGAAAGCCTCTGCCCCTAAAAGAGAATTTCCACCTAGGAGTAGGCTTCATTTAATCATGGGTGATCTTTGATTTTTAGGATGTGTCTTTTCTTGCAAGGTCTTTAGAGACAAAAGGTCCGCCTGTGAGCTCACCTTCCAGAAAACATACACCCGCTGGGCGCTGGGTTCTCCCCTGCCAGTGACTGTATTTACTATTATACAGCCACCAGAATCTACGAACATGATGAAAAACACAACAACAGACACAGGTCTGGTGCAAGGTCACACACATGTTCAAGTACTTCACATACCAGCTGCATCTCCTGGACAGGCTGGACGGGTTTTAACCTTTGAGTCCAGTGCTACGAGTGCGTCTCCCCAACGCAACACTTCTTCAGTACTGGCCACCATGATCCTTGGCACATTTTGCAGTCCGGGGTTGAGGGAACCTAGGTTTCTCTGGGCACAAGCGTCAATGTAGAGCTTCTTCGTTTTCTGAACAAAGATATCAAATTCAATAAAGGAATAAGGGCCAGACACAGTAGCCACCTCCTGACCATGCTGGTCATCAAATTCCAAGTGCAAATCTTGGCAAAAGGCAACTCTTTAGGGAGCACAGCTTCACACAAAACTAAATAAGACACTCCCTCTGCGATAACGCAGTGAAAATTTGGGGCTCCTGCTTGTAAGGTACATCTCACAGGGACTGTTCATTCAACTTTTGAAAGAGTGGCTTAGCCTGACTCTGACACCATCCTCTTGCACCGACGTGGCCAGCCCATCTGCCACCACCTTCCCTGGCTACAGGGACCCAACACTGGCCCACAGTGCCAGAGGCCTTGTCCTCACTTCTTGTCGAGAGGACAGGAAATCCTCTACTTCAGTTCCCGAAGATCTCGCGACTTCCGTCTGCTCCCCGCTGACCAGACCCCACCTCCTAACAGCAAGTCAGCTACACCATCCCAGTAACAATGGCTCAACAAAATGTTCTGTGTCTATGAGATGACATAACATGTGAGCTTTAAATAGATAAATGCATTCTTGTGCTTAATGGTTTTTACACATTTTCTATTACCACGCACCAAATGCACTGCAGTCCTCGGCCGAGGGACACACATAAACAGAACAGATGAGCGAATCACGGTGCCTGTGATGATGCACCCTTCCCTGCCAGCTCCACGGTAATATGACGGGACTCAGTGGCCATTTCTTTTTTTCTACCTGGCAAAGTCCTAAGCCTATTCGGAAAGGTTTTGGAAGATGAACCTTCCTTCCCAGTTCCAGGATGCTCCCGACTCTTTCTTTTCTTCCTCCTGCTGTCCCACGTACAATGGCACAAGTAGGGGACACCTGAGACCCTTGCATACCTAACTCAGTGAGCCCTGTGGATGGTGAGTGGGTGTCTTGGTTACTTTTCTCTCAAAACATTGACACCCAAAATGAAGGAAGGAAAGGTTTGTAAGGTTTCAGGCCATAATCAGCTGGCTCCGAGGCAGGGCACTGACACTGGGGCAGCACCTCAAGGCCGTAGCCAGAAGATAAGCGGGAACAAGCCACTCTCCCACCCTCTAGGACAGGTGTGGCACTCACCAATCTCTGAGCCCTCCTCTGGCACAGGATGAGGATATTTACACCGTGAGGATCCTGGCTCCCTGCTGAGTCTCTGGGTTAAACTTCACAGCTTCTCAAATTGACACAACTATCAACCACACCAGTAGGACTACCCACCCGGACTCCCAGTCAATCCTGGAGGCTTCCTGGCCACCCTTCACCTGTCTGTGGGAAGGAAGAATGTCTCCTGCTGGCTGGCCCAGCCTGCTTTTCCCTACCTATTTACCTCCGCCCTGGCCTGCCCGGGTCTGACCCTGGAAAATCCAAGAAATGCTCCAATATTCACTGAATTACACTGCAGATGTTCCCTCCAGATCTGAACCCAGACTTGTAGAAGGGAACACCCCAATTTATTTCCTCCTCAGCCTTTTTCCCAGCAAACCACAATTCTTTTTACACTAGTATTTTTCATCGTTCATTATATATAAACTTACCCATTTTGTCCACTGTGCTCTAGCTCTGGCTTACATGGTGATTTATTTAATTAGATATTATTTTAAGGTCATGAGCACAGTGGGGAAAGAGCACATGGGAAAGGTAAGGCAGTGCATGTGCGGAGGAGGTGTTTGTATTTTAAATGGAGTGGCCCGAGTCAGCCTGGCCAAGGTGACATCAGGGCGTGGAACTGAAGGGAGTGATGATCTGTGAGTGATTCAGGTGGCCGAGGAGTGCAGGACGGAGGGACAGCCAGGGCAGGGCAGGGGGGACAGGTGCTGGCGTGTGCCAGGATCCCACGCGAAGGCAGAGGGCAGCTGATGAGACTGGGACAGTCTGGTCACATGCTGGGCAGGACCAATGTGGTGGGAGGTGGGCAGCGCGAGGGCACCAGTTTTTATTCTGAATGCAATGGAAAGACCCAGAAGGCTCTGACAGGGTCAGGGTGTGTCTCACGTATTTATAGGGTCACCCTGAGAACAGATGGGGGCACAGAGTGAAATAAACCAGTTGGAAAGACACTGCAAGAGTCCAGGCCAGGAGGAGAGCGTGACAACATCTGCCCTGGAGTCAGACGGGGGACTTTTCTATCAACTCCCTGACAACAAAAAGGGTTGGACACAACATCAACATTGAACACTCAACAAATAACCAGCCGAGAAAGAAAAAGGAAAAACAATTCAATTACTTCAAGAAACATTAAAATACCTAGGAATCCACCTAACCGGGGTGGCGAAAGAACTCTTAAATGAAAATTACAGAGCACCGAAGCAAAAAAAGGCTCCTCAAAGAAGACCCTGCCCGTTGTGAAGAGAGGCGGGGACACAGCCCGTGAGAATAGAGACGCACAGCGGGCCGCACAGATCCAGCGGCCGGGGTTCGGGGCCCGCTGAGCGCTGACCGTGCACGGTGCAGAGCCAGGAGCACAGGGGCCCAACCAGGAGCGCCCCGAGGGCACGGGGTGCTGGAGGGGAGCGGGCCCCAGCCCCAGAGCACCGGGCGTAGGAAGCGAGCTGGCCCAGCAGAGGGGCGCGGTGTGACCCGTGCGCAAATGAACGCACCGCGGTGGCTGAGCAGCGTCTTCCGCCCACCGCCGGAAGCCTCCGCTGACCCAGCTTCCCGTCTCTGCCCTGATTGGCTTCATCCTCTGCTCGTTCTGCCCCCCACCCCCTCCACCCGCTCCCCGGAACTTCGAGAGCTAGCGCGGACACCAACGGTGCGTGAGGCGACCGGGCTCCGTGCTCAGGCGCACGGACACGCAGGGCAGACGCAGGCGGGTTCTTGGTTGGTGTCTGTCACAAGCCCCGAGTCCTGGGTTCTTCCCGAGCTGGTCGCCGGTCCCCCAGAGGCCTCAGTCACCTGCTGGCTCGTATTGTTATTGTTGCTTTGGACTTTTCATGCCTCTGGGCGCACCTGACTATCCTGTGTGCCTCTGTTGGGACCCGCCTGTGTCGCCGACATCCTCTCTGGTCTCTGGGCCTTCCCAAGAAGTTCACCTCAGTCGTGGCAGTAGGGGAGTGGTAGGTGGGGGTCCCCGCTGGGTCTTCCAGCACCTGGATTGCAACAGTGGAGATGGTGATGGGAGGGGTCACCCTTCTCCACGGTGTCCCCCTAGGTTCCCATGACAACAGAGATGCTGCGAGGGGCTGCCCTCCTCAGCACTGTCCAGCCACCTGATTCTTGATAAAGGGCTCAGAAACATACATTGCAGAAAAGACAGCCCTTTAAACAAACGGTGCTGGAAAACTGGATATCTCCATGGAGAAGATTGGAATTAGATCTCTATCTCTCACCCTGCACAAAAATCTAATCCAAATGGATCCAAGTCCTACATATAGGGCCTGAAACCTTGAAACTGCTAAATAAAATATAGGGGAAACACTTGAAACCACAAGTATAGGCAAAGACTTTCCAAGTAAGAGTCCAATAACACAAGAAATAATAGTAAAAATCAACAGACAGGACTACATCAAATTAAAAAGTTTTTGCATAGAAAAAGAAACAACTAAAAACTAAAAAGAGACAACCTGAAGAATGGGAGGATCTCTTTGCCAGCTGCTCATCCACCAGAGGACTGATATCTGGAATACATAAAGAACTCAATAAATTTAACCCCAAAAAATCATATAGTCCTTCTATCAATAAATGGGCAAATGAATTGCAAAGATATTTCTCAAAAGAAAAGTACAAGTGACCAGTAAGTACACAAAAAAATGCTTCATATATTTACGCATTATGGAAATGCAAATTGTTACAGCTTCTAGCCAGATGTCCCCCAAAAATGTCATGTGCTCCTAGGGGGGGCCATGGAGCCATGGAATGCATCCATGGATCGGTCCGTGATGAGTTGAAAGCTGGGCATGGTGTTGGGAAGGGGTGAGTCCCTAAGGGTGTAGCATGGAAGGTTCTATCTCCTTGCCTCCTCCTTTGATCTCTCCCTGCTTCCCCACAATTACGCCAGGGACCTTTTCTCCTCTGCCATGTCCCTCCACTATGCTGTCCTGCCTTGGAACCAGCCAACTATGGACTGAAACCTCTACAAACCGTGAGCCAAAATAAACCTTTCCTCCGCCAGACATGGTGGCACACACTTGGAATTCCAGCACTCAGGAGGCTGAAGCAGAAGGATCACTGTAAGTTTGAAACCAGCCTGGTCTACAAAGTGAGTTCAAGCCCAGCCTGAACTGCATAGTGAAATCCAGTCTCAAAAAATAAATGAATGAATGAATAAACCTTTCCTCCTTTAATTTTTGGATGCTCAGTATTGTGTTTCAGCAGCAAGAAAGTTACCAAGGTGCAAATCAAAACCTGATAGAGAGCCAGATGTGTAGCACATGCCTGCAATCCCAGCACTCAGGAGGCCGATGCAGGAGGATCACTGCAAGTTCAAGGCCAGTCTGGACTATGCGAGGAGTTCAAGGCCAGTCTGGACTACATAGTGAGATCCTGTCTCAAACAAAAAGAAAAAAGAACTACATGGAGATTCTTCTCACCCTAGTCAGAGTGGCTGTCATCAACAACACAAAACACAGTATGACAAAGCTGCAAGGGAAAAGGCTTTTCTACAGTGCTGAGGACGGTGGCTGGCACCAACAGGCACAAGTACTCCGCAAGCTCGTTTCCTGAGGGGTTAAAGCAAATCACTCAAAACACCTTATTCCATACCTGAGGGACGTTCCCTGGGCTTAGCAGCCTTAGGACCTGCTCCCAGCCGGTCGCCTCAGCAGCAGAGTCCAAGTTGGAGGTGTCTGGTCTCCTGGGTCTCCCCATCCTTCCTTTCCCAGTGGCTTGGAACAAAACAGAACTGACGAGTTCAGCAAGGAAGCGAGGCAAAAGATCAACACATGAAGAAAGCAATTGTGTGTTTACATTCTAAAACTCAGCTGTGGGCCAGGGATTTAGCTCAGTGGCTTAAGCGCCTGCCTGGCAAGCTCAAGGTCGTGAGTTCGATCCCTGGTACCAAAAAAAAAAAAGTAAACCAAATGCATCGCCCTCCTGAATGTCAAATTCTATGGGTTGGGGACAAAAATAAACAAAACACATGAATAAATTATGTACCAGCGATGAATGTTTTGCCTCCAGCCCCAGTCAACCCATTCATTGCCTGACCCATGATCACACAATGCCCTTGTGTTAATCTACATTTTGTTCATGTTCTGAGACTATTCAGGACAGTGACATTAAGGGTAGCAAAGTCACTAATCTGGTGGCAGAAATTTCCAGACAGCTCAAATTTCAGCCTGCAGTATGGACACTGCTGGCAGCTTTTAGCCAGCTTCACCCTGAAGACCAAGAGCCGATGGGCCACTTAAAATGTTTTCATTTTTGCCACAAAGGAAAAGCCTGAGCCTGGAAAGGTGGAGCAGAGGAGAACATGGTTACTGAAATGATGAGCATTAAAAAGAAGCCAAGAACTTTGCCTCAGAACTTAGCTGTGTAAAGATGTGTAAAGAACTTTGCATAGTAAAGATGCCTGAGGGCATGTCAGGAATCACCAAGACTCAACTCTTCCCAGGCTAAAAGGTGCCAAGGTGAAAGACCTTGCTTCGAGAAGAGAGTCCTAAGGTACCCTCTTCCAAACAGGCCATGTAGGGAACTGGTTTTCTGAGATCCATTTCCCAGCGCTCAACAGTCGACGTACTCAGACACCCTCCAATGGGGCCTAGCTCAGCTCAGGCTGCAGACGGAGTTTGGCATCATTTACAATGATGTCATCCAGAACTCAAGAATTATGGGATCAGGGAAGCTTCCATCCATGTTTCAGAACAAGGCCTGTGAAGACAGGCAGTGTGGCCCTGAGACGGTAACACGTGAATCACCGAGCACAAAGCTGAAAAGCTACAGGGGAGACCCTAGGAGAAGCCAGGAATATAAAATGTCTGCAAGGAAAGGGACAGGCAACGAGCTGACCCTCCCAGGAGAGAGGCCACAGGGATTGTAGCAGGCAGTGACGCAGGAGTGGAGCCACCCAAGCCATCTTAAATTTGAATCTCACCACAACTTACATTGAGTGCTGGACATGGAACTAGAGGGTTTAGTATTTGCCATTCTCTGTTTCAGCCTTGCTTTTTTTCTCATTGGTTTCTATCTTCCATTCTTCCCTTTTGGAACAGAAATATTTACCCTGTACCATTGTATGCTGGCGGCGTTTACTTATTTATTTATTTATCTGTCATGACAGGGGCTCACAGCTAAGAGTTTGCCTTGAGCCTCAGACGAGACTTTAGACTTTGACTCTTCAGTAATGCTGGAACTGTTAAGAGTTTCACAACTCTTCGAAATGGATTAAATGTGTTTTGCATAAAAGGGTACACACGAGTCTTTTGGAGGTCAGGGCAGAATGTTATAGTTTAAATTCCCCCAAGATCCCCATGCATTAATAGCTGAGGATTTGGAAAGGTAGTTGGATTATGGAGGTGCTGAATCTGACCGGCTGTTAGGCCGTAGGGCCTGCTTAGAGGTGGGTCTGCTTAGAGGTGGGGCATAGCTCCCTCTCTGGCTCCTCTCCTCTGTCTACTTCCTGGCCACCATGAGCAACATTCTTCCACCCAGCACCTTGCACCATGTAATTCTGCATTGGAACCAGCCAAGCATAAACTGTAACCATGAGTCAAAATAAACTTCTCCTTTCAGTTTTGGGTGATGAGTATTTGTCCTGGCAATGAGAAAAGTGACTACAACAAGAATATGAAGGCAAATTTCACTTCATCAAAATTTGAAACTCCAGAAGCTTTTTAATCTTGTATAACACCATTTGTTGATTCTTGGTTACTTCTTGGGCAATTGGGATTCTGTTCAGAAACACTTTTTCTATGCCTATGACTTCAAGAGCTTTACCAATGTTATCTCCCAGAAGATTAACTGTTTCTATCTTAACCTTGAGATCTCTGAACCATTTTGATTTTAGTTTAGTGTGTGGTAAGAGAAACGGGCCTCATTTCAACCTTTTGCATGTGTATTGCCAGTTTTCCCAGCACTATTTGCTAAAGAAGTTATCATTCCTGCAGCATATATTTTTGCCCCTTTGTCAAAGATCAGGCGACTGAGTGTGTCTGGGTTTTTTCTGCTTCTCCTATTCCATCCCATTGATCCATACGTCTGGTTCTGTGCCAGAATCCTGCTGTTGTCAGTGTAGCTGTGTAACATAACTGCATCCAGGATCTTGGCGCCTCCTGCTTTGCTGAGCTCCCTTTCCTAGAGCATCTCCTAAATAGAGCTCTGTTTAGGATGATGTATCCAGCTCGCAGTGCCTCTCCAAGACCCTGAACTCTGAACATCAGAAGACGGGGCCTCCACCTGCTGGCCTGTATGAAGGACAGAGTCCTGACTTCCCTAGATGCCACCAGCAGGCACAAGTGGACTAACTGCATTCACACTATCCAACCCTTTGTCGTTGTTCACTTAAGCCCTCGTCCTCTCCTCTCTTGCTGTCCTTTGTAGATGTCTAGTCACCTAAGCACAAACTGCAATGGAGCTAAAAATTGCTGAATAGCATCTTTTCCCATCTCTGCATTTGCTAAGTGGGCATGAGCAGCTGGGAGCAGCTCAAACGAAGTGCTTCGGAGAATGCCTGCAAAGTGACCCTCCGGGCTGAGGGGCAGAAAATCAAGGGGTGTTTCAGCAACATACAGAGAAAGGAATGTGCCCTGGGGGGTTGGTGAGATTCAGACACAAGGGTGACTGCAGTGGAAAGACCTTCATCACCCTGGAAGAGCCCTGGAAACAGGAGGGGTTACACGCTGCACGCAACCCTCCAGCGAAGCCTCAGGGCCAGGCAGGGGCGTACAAATCAGCAGAGAAATGTGGGCAGCAGCATCACTGCATTTTCACCGGGCGAGAAGGGATGAGGCAGCGTGAGCAAGCTTCCGAGTGTCTGGGGGGTCATTTCAGCCCTGTCTGCGGGGTAATGCTGCACCTGGTGTCTGATCGCTGGCCCTGGGCTGAGACCAGCACGTGGACAGCAGACACAGGTGAGCACGTTACAAAGGAGGAGCTTGGCAGCAGAGGCTGAGGACTGGTTGGTTTGTTTATGAAAGACGTCACTATCTCTAGGAATTAACGGCATCTGGCAGGGGAAGAGCCCCCACAGTGAGCAAAGCTCCAGGAGTCCGGCACCAGAATACGGACAAGGAAACCTGGGTCCAACAGGCCAGGGAGCTGGGAGACCCAGAGTACACAGAGATTTGAAAGGCAACGTTTAACATGAAGAATTACTAACCAGAAACAGGGCAGAGCCTTCTCAAGAGCAGAGAACTCTAAAGAAGGTAGAAATAAGAGAAATCAGGACAAGGTCCAGCCAAGGACCAAGGTGGTGAATTCAGTGGGGGAACAGACATGGAAGAGGGTCAGTCCCCTGGAGAAGACGTGGCTGGGACTGGGAGACTGGGAGACTGCTGAGGTCGAGGCTGGTCGGTGGGAGACCCGTGGAGCTCTCTGCAAGGCTGCCCACGGGTGGTGCCCTTACCGTGATGGCATCCTGCTTGCCAGTCAAGTACTGTGAGCCGAAGAAGAAAGAGGACCCTGGAGTCTACAGGAAGCCCCTTCTCTCAGTACCTCCCTGGTGCCCTCTACTGGCAGTGCCTGGCACTGTACCAGCTGCAAAGGAGAACCATTTGCAGGGTCCGGCCCTGGTGAATCTTGGCTTTTCTGTGACCATGCTGGGGTGACTCTCTCTAGACAGACCATCCCTTGACCTCATTCCACTCTTTTATAGGATGATCTAAATGGGAGTCCTCTCTACAAACAGCCTCCTTCCGAGGTTCTGTGTTTATGCACAGGGGCAGGGCAGCCCACCACCCCGGGGACTTCATTCTTGTGGGATGCCCAGGGCACCAAGGAGGTTTTCTCCCAAGAGTCCTGTGCCCGAAAGAACCTCAGACCCCCTGGCCTAAACCAACTCTTAAGACACAAACAACACTTGGGTCTCATTTGGAGCTGAGGTGAGCAGCTCAGGAGATTGACAGGCCCCTGGCGTTTCCCTCATTCAAAGACTTCATGGGTGGGCTGGGGATTTAGCTCAGTGGCTTAAGCGCCTGCCTGGCAAGCAGCGAAAGGTCATAAGTTTGATCCCCGGTACCAAAAAAACAAAACAAAACAAAGACTTCATGGGAAAGGGATTTTATCAGCTCCCAGCCTTGGCAGCAAAAGACAGAAACAGAATTCCTGGCACGGATTCACCCTAGCTAGGGTCATGGATGCCAGTGTACCTGCCACAGCCCCGCTGTGAGGGACCACTGGAGAGGAAGAGGAGACACCTGGGGTCAGTGACTCCACTGGGACCAGGACGCCACGCCCAGACTGGTCTTTGGAGCTGCTCTTCTGTGCTGAGGCCGGGTCCTCTGGGTCCCCAGCCCACACTGCTCACAAAGCACATTCACTGTGGCTTCCTCTCCAGGGCTTCCAAGTACACAGAGCTGGGGACCACCTAAGCCATCTGTCCCTGCCCTGGTCTCTGACCCAGCAGGCAGCCCGTTGGGACACTCGTCCATGCTCACACCCACCCTGCCCTGACTCGGGCAGGGCCTGCCGCCCCCGTGAGAACTGGTAGGTGGTCTTAGACCGGGATGTGGTGATTTTCACGTCAATAACCAGCCTCAGGAAGGACTGTGGGGTCCGGAAGGATTGGACACCACAGATTGGGACGCTTGCTCTGGAGAGGCAAGTTCTCTTCCCTTAGACTCTGAGCTCAGTTCAGGTATTTTTGTTTTCCTCTTTTGTGTACTTTCCATACTCTGACCTCTGGGACTCACTGCCCTGCAGGGCCAGGCCCTCCAGGCTGAGCTGATTCCTGGAGATAACACAAGCCTCACCAGCGACCCCACCTTTCACCTGCAGAGACCCCAGGCCCCACCTTCTCGGTGGACCCTCAAAGCTAGGCCATGA
>PVJX010045662.1:0-12602 GCA_004027295.1 Dolichotis patagonum | reverse complement strand
TTTTTTTTGGCATTTTAGCATTTAAAACTTAATATTAAATATGGTGAGCAAAACTATCACTTGAGACTCCCACTTTTGTCATATCATATCTGAAGAAGCCACATTTTCCTATTAACAACTAATTTCATTTCCCTCCCAAATAATAACTTTCCCCTCTTGCTATTCAGTTGGGAAATGACATCTCAGTCTTTCCCACAATCCTCTGAGACTCCAGTTCTCTAAGAGCCAAAATAGAGTTTAAATAACTTTCTGAGTATTTTTCCTCTCTCTGAATACTTTTAAATTCAACAAATTTTTTATTGAATACATACGGTTTTCATTTTGAAGGTATAATTCCAACACATATCAGTTATACAGATTAATTGCACTGAAACATTTCCATACGTAAATACACTGGGCTTTGATTCTAGCCACTGTCCCTTTTGTCTTCTTTTCCCTCTTTCCTTGCCTCCTTACTTTTCCCTTCCCCTAAGAATCCTTCTTTTACTTTCAGTCATCCCCCCCCATTTCCATTTATAGGAGACAATATGCGACATTTAGCTATTGAGCCTGATTGATTTTGTATAGCATGATGTCCGTGTTCCATTTTTTTCCTGTAAATGATAAAACCTCATTCATCTTTATGGCCAAGTAGTACTCTCCTGCGTATATGTATCACATTTTCTTTATCTATTTCTCTGTTGATGGGCACTGAGGTTGATTCCATGTCTTAGCTATGTTGAATACTATGGTCTGTTTGAGAAAAAATAGCAATTATAATCTTCAGTTGCAAAAACCAGTAATTTTATTTATTGCTTTTCCCTCTGAAAAATTAATATGTATTTTTTTTAAGTAGGGCAATGAGTTTCTTGTTTTATTCAAAGCCTCTCTCAAGTGTTTTGCTATCACTGCCTTTTAACTTAGTGATCGTGCCAGGAGTATTTTGAATTCCTTTTTGCCCATCTACAAAATGAGGGAATTGGCTCACTTTTTAACTACAAATATGAACTACTATGACTGGTTTTGGTCCTTTTTTCTTTTAACTGAACAAAACAGTAATTCCTGTGATTTTTTAATATTGTAGATTCAGTAGACAGAAATATAAATTTAAAAATTGTCTAAATCATATTTCCTTCTGTTAAACCAATTTCATACTACTTTACATCTTCAATATCTTTCTTCATATCTCAGTAGTAACATCATTACCTTATACAGTTAAAATGAATAGAAAAGTTGGATTGAAAGCTTAGGAGTACAGCCCTATTCCTATCTAACTAGAAATGCAAAACTAAGACTTACACAAAATAAAAGATACTATGACTTTTTGGATGGTAGTTCTTCAAATGTTCTTTAATCAAATCAATATTCACCGTATCAGGAATTACCTTGGACTTAAAGATGATTTTATAGTATGTACACGATGAAATAAATATGCATTAAATCAACTAAGAATTATGTCTATTTTAAACAATTTCTAAAGGCAATATTGTTTCAGTCTTTAAATCTGACAGAGATGAGTAGCTTATTTCCTTATAAAATGAGGCTTTCTCAAAATATTTTTCACTTTAAAAATTATATTTTTCTATCAACTCCCTAACTTCATTTATATTGCACCAAGAAGTCATTCTGGAAACAGTAAGAAAGAAGAACTAGTTATCTAAGCGCATCATTGTCATGGTACTCTGAAACTGTTTTGATGAGTCATAAAGGAAAAAGGGGACCCAAATTGTGGGATTGTCAGAGCAGACCAGAAGACCAGAGGTGGCACTTAACAACTACTGTCAACAGTGGAGAGCCCACAGCTCAGAGACTGCTGTGTTTTCAGCTGAAAGGAACCTTAGAGGCCATTTGCCCCTCACCATTAAATGTTTACCAGAAGACAAAGGTGCAAAGAAAATAAATGACCTATAAAGAGTAGAGATTTTATCGTATTTCTGTCTCAGTTCAACCAAGTTCTCAGGGCCCTCCTTTGGTCTCTTACTGACTGACTTTAGAAGTCGTCTAACTTACCATTTAAACAAAGGAAACCTTAGAATTCTGTGTAAAACACATTTCCCAACTAGACCTCTATTCTTTAGTCTAGATGTCCTCTGAGTCAGATTTCCTGAGGCAGCAGCGGGATGGTGGAAGAGCAGGGCAGAGGACAGCTGTCTACTGATGTCATCCTGGGCATGCCAGGGGAGAACCCTGAAAGGAAGGGGAAGGGAACAGATAGTCCCCAAAGTTACATCCCCATAGCCCAATGCCTCCCATGAAGCCCCAACTCTGAATAACCTGGTTAGCGATGAACTCATTATGGGTTAGGGCTTTACAACCCAAATATCCTATTTAGGAGTATCTTAATCAAATTGATAATCAAAATTAACTGTCACAGGTATGGTCCCAAATAAAGAAAATAGCTCACTTTTCTAAGACTTAGAAGATAAAACTTTATAAGACATGCTAGAAACTAATAGAATTAGATGGTTTTTAAAAATATTATTTTAAAAATATAAAAAGCAAAAATAGAATGCAAAATCATACATAATTCCATAAGTTTAAAAATCTTGTATGGACTCCAAAATGAAAGCTTTCCACACATGCACAGGTATCAGACATCACACTGTCATCTTTTTAAAATATCGTATCTCACAATAGAATGACAGGGTCCAAATCACCATGGCTGTGTTTGAACTAATCAAAATTTCTTATGTATGTCTATTTTGTTGCTATATTCCAATAATTTGAAAACTTTTGGAATGCAGGTGGGTCAAAAGGTTAAAAAAAAAACCTTGAGCTCTTGTTTTATATGAATCAATCCTTGCAGTGACTTAATGAAAATAAACTTGTTGAAGGAAACTTCATTCCTTCTAATTCCAATTTGCACATTCTTGCACAGTTTCTAATTTTTTTCCATTCATTGATATTTTATTATTCTTATAATGCACAATAGGGAGGCACACCTAATAGTCTTATTATATGTTTTCCACCTTACTTTTATATTTTTATTTCTGTGCTTCTTTTTTACCTCCACAAAACTGTCTTAATCTAGAAGAAAATACAGACTCCAAACCTCAAAATGTCTATGAGAGAAACAGAATTAAAGGCTGCATTAATTCTCACAAGTGCTTATTTAATTCTTGCATTCTCCTAATAAATTGTTGATAATGAAATTTTGGTGAGAAAAGTTATTAGAAGCAGGTCACAAGAAATGGGTTTCTGCTAGCTTTCAAAGTGCTACATATGGGAAAATACTTAACATGAATCAAAAATGAATACATTTGCATAATGAACTTTCCTGTTTCTCCACAGGCGTTGTAAGAAAATTTTTTCAGTTATTAAATTCCATTTCTGTTTTGTTCCAGTGCATCTGAAAAGTTCAACATAAATTTCATCCAGTAGAAAAGATATTTATTAGCTATTCAACGTTGCTTAAGATCCTTAACTCTTTGGATGAGGTTATTCTATCATGCTTTGCTATGTAATTGCTCAAATTAATATGGATGAAAGCAAGAATAGTTGCCAGAATCTAACTTTTACTCAGCAGGAAACAAGGAGCTACTTTAGCAGTGCTTCTGCAAAGCAATAATGTGACCTGATGGTTTTGAAGGGCAGATGTCTATCTGAGAACAGAGGTTAAACAAATTATGTAGAACCAAAGGTGGCGGTGAGAAGGCAGAGTGGTAATGAGGAAGAGTGGGGTGGCAGATCACAGCCTGAAAAAGAATTAGATTGCGGTGTTTTAAATATTTAGAAACTAAAGCCAAGAGATTTGCTGTGTCATCTGAGAAAAAGAAACAAGTTTACACTCACTCTGAAATGTTTGCTCTGAGCTGCTCCATGGTTAGAATAGCATTTGCTGACATGGGAAAGGGAAGCCAAGAAGTTATAGGTGACTGAAGCGCTTTGGACCTGGAAGGGTCTTTGATTTTCAAATAGAATGATTTAAGAGTCATTCTAAATTATGAGGCTAAATATGAAGCAGAGTGGCTGAAAGCCATTAAGAATCTGAAGGTACAGGGTTGGTATAGATGAGCATGTAATTAAATATGAAGTTGAGAACCTGGGAGTCTAATTTAACAGTACAACATATGATCGGCACTGCAAGGACCCAAATTCAATTCCCAGCATCAAAAACTGAAGCATAAAGAATAATGGCATTTTACAAACATGTTACTGTCCTGAGAATATCATTTGTGATGCTGTTTTATACACAAAAGGTGGCATAGGTCCACTTCAACAAATGTCTGAGACATTTAAAAAATTACTGAAGCATTTTTAAAGTAGCATAAAATCATCCACTTAAGATGCAAATCCAACAATTTAGTCACTTTATTGAGTGAAACAACTGTTGCCATAAATCAGTTTTTGAACATTTTCATTTCTCCAGTGAGACCATATGAAACCATTGAGACTTGATTTACCTTCTCACAATGGCTGCATACTCTGCAACATGGCTGTATCCCAATTTATTGTCTTAACTAGTTAGAATATCTCATTTTTTCATAATTCAAAATAAACTTCAACAAATGTAATTTTAGCTCCATTCTTGAAAGTATTAACAATTGCTTTCTTGGGATGCAATACTCAATAAAATATACCCAATTTGGGAATTTTGACAAGTACTAAAAATGGATCTCAAATATTATACAGTTTTATATACCAATAAATATTATAAAGTACTTATTCCTTCCTAAATATTTCCTAAATATTTGAAATCTCATTCATGAAATATTAAAATTGCATTGGTTTACACTACCATTGTTAAGACTGAAGCCAAGCATTTTCGCCTATTTCTGTATTTTATTCTTTGTTGCCAGTTTTCTATGAATGTAGTGTCTATGCTTTAATCTTATAGTTTTTCTTCCCTTAATAAATAAATGAATTTAGTAAATCTACACTTGTCACATAAATTGCAAAGATTTTCTTCATTTTAAATGTTTATAAGTTTTTAACATTTAAGTATTTTTACATTTTATTTAGTCAAAAACACAATCCCCTTTCTTTTTTATTTATTTATTTATTTATTTATTTGTACTGGGATCGAACTCTCAACCTTGCACTTGCCATTCAGGTGTTTACACCACTGAGCTAATCTCCAGCCCTATAATCCCCTTTTGAGGTGATTGTTATTATTACTATCATATTAGACAAACCTATATGACTAAATATTTTATAGTTTTTATGCTCTCAATGTATTTTATGACTTCCTCAAAATTGTTATATCATTTTTATTATTGTTTTAATAGATACTGTTGAAATAGGAAGAAATGGGAAGAAACTGTTCAAGTGGGAAAGAAAAATGATGGGGAGAAAGGGAAAAGAAGGATGTTAAAAGGAAAAAATGATGAGAAATGAAGGAAAAAATGGCAACAAAACTTTTGTAAATAAGGAAGGGAGGAGGGTTTGAGTGGAGGGTAGGGGAAGAGGGCAAAAACCCATGTCATATCATGTACATAAATTCTCTACAATGAATACGATCATATGTACAACTAAAATGTACCACTAAACTTAATAAAAAATCAACAGAAGAAACAAAACAGTATAAATAATTGAAACTGAATTATCTAATTTATATGTGATTTATCATTTCATGGTGTTAAGGTTGATAAATAATTTTCTCCCTAAACTAGTGTATACTTACTGAGCTAAACATCATTTCTTCATTTTTGTGTATTTTAAGAGAGTTTTATTAATGACACCTTTCTATATTTCAAGGTTTTTATTTTTCTCTACCTTTTCTTAGAATCTACCTTGTGATCATCCCTCATACATTTGTTATACAAGCTTTATTCCCCAAACATATTCAGATCTCTAATTACTCTCTTTTCTCTGAACTTACAGTGCTTATCTTAAGTTGATTGTGTAACCCATTTTCATCTGGGTGGGCCCATTTTGTTTCTTATTTCCTTTACATATTGACTCTATGGTGGTGCACACCAAATGGGCCTCCCGTGTTGTCAGCCTGCAAGGTGGCCCAGGGATCCTGTGGCCTGGGATTTGCACATTGTACTGGGAGTGGTTTCCGAAATCAGTGGAATACAGTGGGATGATTGATACACGATTTCTGAAATGAGATTAAAGAGGACAAAGGCTCCATCTTTCAGTCTGTCTCTCTCTGTCCTCTGTCTCTCTGTCTCTGTATGACTGTTTCTGTCTCTCTGTTTCTCTCTCTCTCTCTCGCTCTCTCGCTCTCTCTCTCTCTCACTCTTTCTCTCTTTCCCCAATTACTCATTCTGTAGAAGTCAGTTACCACATCAGCAGAGGGTCTGGCACAGCCTGAAACCCACATGGTGAGAGACAGAAATGTTGGCAATGGCTAGTAAGAAACAAGCCCTGCCCCCCACCACCTGAGCTGGTTCTCCAAGCCCAGTTCAGCCTCCAAGACATAAGCATTTGATGTTTGTTGTTTGGCCTTTATATTTCTCTCTTTGGGTAAAAATGTAACACTAGAGCATATGATAAACGCTGGCATAGATTTAGATGTCTTAAATTGTTGGCTCTTTTTAAACTATCGGATTTTCCAGTCCTTCTGTGTTGTTTCCTCCATTAATAACTCCTTCCAATGTGAATTGGTACCTGTGGAAACAGAATGGTTATGGAATAACCATTTACTCCATGAGGGAAATGGTTTTATACATGCATGAGTTTTCTTTGGTATATGCTGGTCAGGTCTTCCATATAATCAAGAAGTTTGCTGATCTCTCTCCCTTTAAAAGAGATTTTTTTTTCAGTAGACAGCACGGATGAATATTCCATTTGAGAAAGCTAAAATGATATGACTTCAAACCACCCGTGATGGTTAACCTACTTTCAATATTTAGGATACCTGTCAGAGAGAACTGCAAAAGCTCTTTAAAACTTTTACATCTTCTATGTAAATATACAGAATATTAGTAAAAAATCCATAAAGAGTTCATGCATACACCTTATCTTCATATTTCATGTTCTGGATAAGAAATTCCTAGTCATTTAACTGGTAGCTATACAAATGATATGAGATAGATGAAGAATTTCATTTCTATCTACAGAAATTTCATGATTAATTAATAACATGCAAAAGTATCATTTACTTTTGATTTATCACTAATAGGACCAAAATTCATAAACATGAAATGAATGCATTAGTGTTTAATAATGAAGCCATGTTTAAAGAATGAATGAAGCTGTCCAAACTTGGTATTATCAGAAAACATATCTGCTCCGTAATTAGATACAAGCATCTTTCCTCATAAGGATGAAGCAGCTTTGAGTTATTTCTGCATACATAATGGGATATGAATTGTAAAACCAGTTTTCTTTAAACATCTGTTTTGTTTACTTTTTTGTCATTTTTAAATTTTTTTATTTAAAGAGAAAAAAACAAAACAAAAAGGGTAGAAATAATACAGAATTAAAAAAAATTAAACAGTAAGAAATCACTAGTTGATAAATTACATAGTGTCATCTTAGCAATAGTTGTTCAAGTTACAAAATTAAAGCATACATTGGACATTCAAACAATGAAACTGTAAGCAGTTTTGTTCAAGGATCTAATAAAAACTCAGTAATAAGTTTATCAATCCTACACACTTAAACATACATGCAGTTATATCCTTTAGAGCACTTCCTTTTCCTCTCTTTTTTACAATAGCACTTACACATTTTGGGTTTTATTACTCCTACATTTCTTACTACTTTTTACACTAGAGACACAATGTGATATTTATAAATATGATTCTTATTTATTTCACTAATGAGGAGAGTCTCAAGTTGTCTCCATTTACCTATGAAGGCTGCAAGATCATCCTTTTTATAGCTGAGTAATATTCCATTGTGTAAAAATACCACATCTTTTTCATCCATTCTGTGGTTGATGGGCATCTTGGTTGTTTCCAAGATTTAGCTATTACAAATTGTGCTGCTGTGAACATGCATGCCTATATATCACTGTGATATGATCTTTTCAGTTTTTCTGGGAAAATATCCAGGAGAATAGCTGGAGTGAATGGAACTTCCAATCCTAGTCTTCTGAGGAATCTCCATGCTGATTTCCATAGTGGTTGCACCAGTCTATACTCCCACCAACAGTGGAGCAGTGTTCCTTTTTCCCCACAGCCTCACCAACACCGAGCTAAATCCCTGCCCCCCCCCTTATTTACTATTTTGCTTTTTTGTTTCTTTGTAAAATCCATTTCAGGCTCATACTTGAAATCAAATATTATCATAAATATGATAATTTATTCAATGCCTTAAAAAGTACTAGCACTTATTTTATTTTCATTTGAATTTACAAACAGCTCATTAAGATCCTCTGAGGTAAATTATCTGATCTATATTTTCCAAACTTAAAAGGAGAAAATGACTTACTTGGTTCATGAATTTACAATTTCAGTCCATGGTCCATTGGTTCCAATGCAAAAGCAGCTTGGTGAACAAGCACATGGGAGGTATCGTCACAGGAAGCAGAGGAGAAAGAAGCAGCCAGAGACAACACTACATATTCTCAGGTCACACCCCGGCCAGTTACCCACCTTTTACAAGAAGGCCCCACCTAACAGTCCATTCAGTTAGGAACTATCAGTGGGTTAATCCACTGATGAGTGGAGTGCACCATGATCTAATCACCTTACAAAATCCTCTATTGCTAGACTTTCGGAGGGTATTTTATATCTAAATCATAACCATCTGAATCATATCATGCAAAGACACTTTTTCATTGTAAAGTTTACCTTATCCAAGATGTATTTTCTCTATAGCAAAACAGTTTTTAAGAATATCTAGTCAGCCATTATGTGAGAATTAGAAATTTTCAAAAACTTTATCTTACTTTTTCTTTTCTTTTCTCTTCTCTTTTCTTTTCTTTTCTTTTCTTTTCTTTTCTTTTCTTCTCTTTGAGAAGGAAAATTCAATTCCAAAGACTATCTATAGGTTTGCAACGCATGCTGCAGTAACACCTGAAAGAGAATAAGGCACATATTATGTCAATTCACCTTAGCAACTCTTAAATTTTTTTCTGTTTTTAAATGAATTTTCCAAAAGTTTCAATGAAGTACAGCATTAGCATCTAAACATTGATTTACCAGGACCACACTGAATGAAGGGGAGTTGCCTTGGGCCACATAAAAAAATTAATACACCTAATGCAAGTTTAGCAATTAAATTATAAAAATCATGTTTGATTAACACTAAATGCATATCTTCACAAGCACTCAGGTGTTGATAGACTGACATACTGTTATTGATAATGACTGCATCTCACTTTCCAGCCAAATGTATGATAAATGTGGGTCTCACTCTGACCGACTGTGGTAGGTGCAGGGGTCAAAGCCAGCACAGCTCTGCATTATGCTGTTTCCCCACAGCATTCTGTTGACACCTAAGCGGCCCACACTTGAGCACCATACACCTGAGTCATAGAAAATACACTATTGCTAGCATTCACGTAATAATACTAAAAGTTTACAATCTCGGGAGGCTGCATTACTAGTTGTCCAGGTTTGTGTGTGCCCTGTAGGCCAGAGGTTGGCCATGGCTGACATGCACTGTGACTACAAAATTGGGATTATTTTAATTAGAGTTGGTGTTTTTATGTAAACTTGATGTGGAAAGCTCCAATTTGACTTCACATATTTGGAGAAATACTATAATTATTTAATCTCTGTACTAATGTGCTTTCTTCATATTAGTAGTTTCTCTTCATTTATTTATTTATTTTTTCAGTACTGGGGACCAAACCCAGGACCCCGGCCTCACAGGATATTAGGCAAGCGCTTTACCATTTAGCTATATCTCTAGCCCAAGGGTTCTGGAGTTTAGCATCACTACTGGTAAGGTTATTGTAATTATGTGTTAAGAAATTTAATAAAATGTGGACAGTTAAGAAAATAAAATTGTTCATAAATCTAAAAATAATAAAATAAATGCAATTTCAGATGTGTCACTATACACATGCATATTTTTGTTACCCTCTGTGGGCAAGATAGTTTTCTGTCAGTGCTCGATTCAAATAATCTAAGTTTATGCTATTTAATTTAATTCAACTTGTTTCATTTTGAACTGTCAGAGACTATCAAACACATTTAACAATAGTATACATGTGGAAAGTTAAAAACTAAAACAATGTTATTCATTTAACAGTCTATATTTCCTTGATAATTTTTATTTAAATATTTTAAGCATATTTTTCTTACTTGTAGTATTTGTATGATATAATTTTACCTTATAAGTGTACTAGGTTCTTCTTTATAAATTTCTTACAAATATTGATTTATTTATCTAAAGTCTTAGCCTACTATCAGGATACATCATTAAAGTTATGTGTGAATGTGTATATATATATATATATATATATTTTTGAAGGTTATTTTTAATTTGCAGTGTCTTTACATTTCTTGTGCTTTTTAATCTTTCATGTTCTTATAGCCATTTCAAGTTATTTTATCTTATTTTGTTTATGAGCAAAATTAAACAATTTCAACCTTTTCATACTTAGATGTAACTATAATAAAGATTCTCATTGTTTTATTTTGACATAATGTGTAGTTACAATTATCTTTTGTAGCTGAAAATTCAAAAAATGACTGACAAAACTTTTCAACTTGGAGTTAAATTTTCTCATTAGTAATAAAAACGTTAGTAATTTGCCTCATGTTTTATGGAAAATTTATCACCAAAGAAAAGGATAGATTGCATTTGAGTTTGAGGCTCACAAAATAATTGTTAAGTTATGGTTTGAAGCAAAAAGTAAAGCAAGAAGTTAAAGGAGTTCCATCTGTCATAGGGAATTTTGGGCAAATTGCCTTTATTTTCTCTGCAGGGTAACAGAAAGCTAGAGTGGTTGTCATTTCTGATGGCCTGGCCTTTGCTTTCCTTAAATATTTTTTATATTCCTATCACAATTGTGAAACTCCCATGCTCTCATCCAAGTCATATTAAGAAAAGAGATAGAAATGCATCATTCTCCCCAAGCCTGGTCTAATCACAGCTTTCTCCTCTCAAAATAACTTGCCTCTCCTTTATCTCAAGAAGATTGTTGGTGATGTCATGCAATTACTTTTTCTGTTTCAGTGGAATGAAAAAGAGCACAAGCTAAACATCTGAAAAAATCTTATCTTTTTGTTCTCACTTTTTAAAATTTTATATGAATTTTCTCTTAGCAATGTATAACAGTGCAAAGCCATTCCACAAAATCTCTAATCCATCTTTCATAAAGATATAGAATTTATTTTTCCTCTTCTTGAATATGAGTTGTGCTTAATGTCTGACTTCTAGCAAAACAAATTTGAAAGCAACTTTTGATTTGTGAGGCTTGATTAGAAAAAGTAGCATAGCTAGGTATGTTGGTACAAGCCTCATGGCCCTAGCACCCTGAGAGGCAGGGACAGGAGGATGGGAAGTTTGATCTCAGTGTAGAAAACTCAGTGATTAATGACCCTGAATCAAAGTTAAAATAAGGAGCAGAGGACTGAGAGGTAACTCCACATGAAGGCCTCTGGTTCAGTTCCAAGAGCAGGGGAAGAGGAAGGTGGCATAGGTTTGATTTGCTCTTTGGTACTTGCATCTTTGCAGTTCTGGGTCACTATATAAGGTACTTTTGTATCCTGAAGCCATTTTGTTATAAAGATCATGAGACTAGAATATAAAGACAGATGTCCAAGCATCCCATCTGGAAAACTGTAAATCCCTCCAGCAGCAATTACCAGACACTGCACTGAATCAGCAAATCTCCAGAAAATGACCCGGCTCACTGAAGATGCAGACATGAGGCAGACAAAATAGACCTTTCTGTTGCTAATGAACAAACTAAATGGTGGCTATGAGCATTTGGTTACCACTAGAATAAAATGGCTCATTCAAGTGTTAAACTCTTTTAGTGACAGTTAACTAGTACATTGTTTCTAATTGGAGGGAAGATTGTCACATGACAGTAGTAATTGCCCTCTACACAATCAATCTCCTGGGATTCTTAGGTGTTCCAAGCATTACAATGAAGATACAATATGCTTTAGAGATATATCGCATTGCCTGATATCCTAGATTAATTATTTACTAATATATTACTTTTCAAATTTGTGCCCAATTGTTTCAATTGTTCATTGATAGTAATACTAAAATTTAAAAGTTTTAGTGGTTTCAGCAACTCCTTCCATGAAATACATTAAAAATTATCAAGTTCTTTAGAAATTATTTTTGAATTTTATTTACTTTTTAGCTCTTGAAAATAACAAAATGATATTTCAGTATAAAATAAAATATTCATGACTTTTTCTAATTCATTTTTTTAAATATTGCTTAGTTAATAGTCTCTGAGTAACAAATATCTTGGCTAAGGTTTAAAGTCCTGTGGGAAAACTCAAGCCACAGGTAAGAAAACCTCATTTGATTTCAATTCTTTGCACCACTGATGAAAAGTATTCAATATATTTGGTATATTTTATTTCTCACTATCTTCTGCTAAATTAATTTTTAAAAGTTATCTCTCCCACTAATTTTAAATTAACAACCATGAATGAACTAAAAATTCATTTAGTTGTTAATGTCTTCATAACTGGATATTTAGGAAAAGATGACAGTAGAGAAAAGTCAGTGAACTCGAGTTTCCCATTTGTGTTCATGTTTTATGCTTTTGTTTGTTTGTTTCTGCAGCCTTGTCCTCGGGCCCC
>PVJX010045661.1:0-12655 GCA_004027295.1 Dolichotis patagonum | reverse complement strand
GCCAGTTCGAGACCAGCCTGGACTACAAAGTGAACCCAATGCCAGCCTGAACTGCATAGTAAGACCCTGTCTCAAAAACACAAAAAACACCAAAACACAACACAATACAACAAAACAAAACAAAACAACAGTGTCAGGACACAGAGCTGCAGCAGAATTTTCTGAATGGTGTCACTTTGTGTGAGGGTTAAGTTGAAGCAGGAATGAGACAGGGCAGTGGGGTCCACACTGCCAGTAAAGACTCATGGCACAGACCTGAAGGGATCAGGTTAAAGTCAGCACAGAGGTTAGGTCACAAACTTCACGGCTTTCATGGGAAGACTCCAACTTCATCAGATAACTTCTAGTCCATCTGTATCCAGCTCAGAACACCTGGCCCCAAATTTACATGTCTAGCCTCTAGGATTTTTGCTTGTGTATTTGATTTCTGCAGTCTGAGGAAGTCATCCAGCAGCCAGGCTCAAATTCTAAGGCCCTTCTTCTGCAGGTGACCCTGGGTCCAAAACATGGTAGCAAAAATATAAAGAAAGACTCTATATAAATTGTGCTGATTTTCCTATGGGTCTTCCCAGTTCACAATGCACACTGCCTTCCTCCATCACCCAATAGTTGGTGATGAATGACAACATATTTGAGACTGAAAGGACAGAGAAAATGATCCAAAATGTGTACTGATGAGCAAAGTGGAAGGTGCCATTCTTGAATTACATATGGGCTACTGAAATGCTCCACAAGGGCATTGCTGCACTTAAACTGTGGTTGCTCTTGTCTTTACAGACCAGGGATTGACTAACTGTATTTTTGGCAAGTTTACTCCTACATCCAGTAATTAGGATGGAAACTGTACTCCGGTGATTTGAGACTATTGATTCTGAATATAACACCTAAACTCAGAGGGGAGATGGTGAGAACAGGCCAGGTCAACTGAGAGTGTGAGATGAGGCCAGTAATTTTACTGCCTTATCAGGAAGCCAGGTCTATTTCACTTTTTAGGACTGAGATAGAAATAGAGGATGTTTATACTGATCTATCTCCCCAGCACTGTTTTTTAGTTGCAGACAGGTTTTCACTATTTTTCCAAGTCGCCAAGCCTGGGGTTAAATTGGAAAGTTGAAATCCTCTTGCCTCAGGTTCCCAGATTGCTTAAATCATATGAAATCACCACTTTGCCAATATCTGAATCATTGTATTTAAAAATGAAAAAAACATTAAAATAAGGGAATATAAGTAGGAACTACATTGTAGTAATTTGTCAGCAACATTCTACCTCAGGATCGAGTGTGCAGAAATGCCAACTGCCTCAGTGTATATTTCCAATACTGGACAGTAATATATTACACTGCATATATCACATTTTAAATATATTTATGATTTTGGAATATATTAAATAAACATATATGAATAAGTAATTAAATGGTACTAAATACAGAAATTGGCATAATGACCACAGTGTAATAAGCATCCTGTGAATATGTTGTCTTTCTCTTCATATCTCACTCGGCCTTGCATTAACCTTCTTGTAATATTGTGACATCACATGATAGATCTCTGATGAGGGAAACTGAGATCCATTGTGGATCCACATGACATTAGTTTTATTTATGCTACTGAGAAAGGAACATGATTTAGTTTGTGAAATTTAACTTCTGAATTTTATTTTAATATATTAAAATGCAGCTAAAATACCACTGTGGAACATGAGTCTAAAGGGAGACTATGAAAGTTCAGTAGTGCCATCCCCCAAAGCCTGGACAGTGAGGAGCAAAGTGGTGTACTATCATCCCTGCATGAAATTTTTTCAGGGTAAATCTAATGCAACAATCTGGGAATGGTGATGCATGCCTTTAACCCCAGGACTTGAAAGGCTAAGGCAGGATGATTGTGGCAAGTTCAAGATCAGCCTTTACTACAAAGTGAGCCCAAGTTCAGCCTGGACTACAAAGTGAACCCAACACCAACCTAGAATACAAAGTGAGCCCAAGACCAGCCTGGATAGTAAAGTGAGACCAAGGCCAGCCTGAACTTCATAGCAAGATCATTTCAGACAAAAAAATCTAATGCTACAATTCTCATACATTTAATTTACACACCTGTGATTATCACCTTATTTATTGCACACTGGTGTCTTTGTGTTTCTGGTGTCATGATATGACATCATTTGCACCACTCACTATCCCTAATCTAGGAGTCATAGTCTATGCATTTTCCTTTGAACCCTAGGAACACGTGTGAAATCCTGTTTCACTTGCATCTTCATTATTCTGCTATTTAAAAATGACTGACTTAATTTAAGAGGCGTGAATTTTAAATTTGCATCAAAGTATCTGATGAGTAATAGGCAGTAAGAGCATAATCTTTTGAAAATGGAGAGGAGCAAGAAATAGAGGAAAATATAAATAGAGAGTGCTAAAGCAACAATAAACAACTCACACCTATTATACACATTGGTGCCTTCCAAAGATGAACACTTACATGATGTACTAGAAACAGGCACTGATGTAATTATACATATTTTAAATTTGCTTGTGCTTTGTGATTATCTCCTCAGAAGCATACATTCATAGATACATGTCATAATACCTGGTGAAGGATACTTATGAATGTGTTTGTGTAGATCATTCTAGAAAACATAGTAGAGATCCATAGAAGTGGAGAACAATGTTTGTGAGAAAAATGGATGTCATCCATGAAGACTGTATCAGTGGATCAAAACTTTGCAGAAAATTGTAAGAATCCTTCAATTATCTTTTAAATATGTGGTTTTTTTACAGTAAGACTATGGACAAGTAGGTCAGCTAGTTAAGTGTGGTACTGAAACACAAAATGAATATGTTTTGGGATATCTCCAGCTTCAAGTGTGATTGCTGGAAAATCTATGAATATATATTGACAGAAATTTTTTACAGTACTTCTACAGATCTACACTACATGAATAATTTGCAAAGTATTTTCAAACTAGTCACTTACATATGTACAATTTCTCTTCATAGTGCTGACTTAAATGATTTGACCTTTTCCACCTATATTGAGTGCTTTCTCACAGAACATACATAGGCTCTGTCCATAATGTGGAGTCATTTTGGAGGTTAGCATCTCTGTGAATGGAAACATTTTCTTTCTTAATACATCTTTTTCACACAGTTACTGGCCAGTGTGTGGGGAACTTAGCATTTATAAAGTGAAAAATTTGCAAGAAATCCTTCTCATATTGACCACCTACATGGGGTTTTTACCTTGTGTGCATTATTTCCTTATTTGATGGCATTATCTGCACTGAAAGCTTTTCTCTATTGTTGGAGTGCAAAGGGTTACTTCACTGTGTGAATTGTGTCATGTCACTACAGTCACTGGTGATGGAATCTTTTGCTGCATTGCTTACATGCAGACAGATTCTGCCTATTATGAGTTCTTTCATGTGTTTGTCAGTTACTATGTGATCTGAATATTTTCCCAAATTGCTTATATACAGAGTTTCTTCCCATTGTCAATTCTCTGATGCATTAGAAATCTATGGATTTGGCTGGTAGATTTCCCACATTGCTAATATACATAAGGTTTCTACGTGTATGGGATCTTCTGTTTAGAAGATGTGGACTATCAGGAAAGCCTTCTTAATATGTCTTACATAAGGTTTGTCCCAAATGTGAATTATTTTATGGATGAAGTTACAATACTGACTGAAAGATTTTCCACATTGTTCACCTACATAGTTTCTCCCAAGTGTGAGTTCTATCATGTATTTTAGAACCTGTTTGTGTGCTGAATAATTTTCCAAACTTCTTGCATACAGAAGATTTCTCCATAGTTTAAATTCATTCTTATTTCAAACAATAACTGAGTCTGATTTGCATTTGTTATGGTATATCTTAACATAAGCATGGCTGCATAGATACAGGCCATGAATACAAGCACAATTTTGAGTATGAATGTTTAGATCCTTTTCAACTAACTGACATAAGAGTTACAGATTCTCGTGGGAAAAATGGTCATGAGATAATTGGGTGTCATCCATCAAGACAAGACCTTGGTGGATCAAAAACATGGGAAAAAAGATTCAGTGTACTTAAATTTTCTTTAAAAAACATATTTTTATTAAGCTACAGAAAAATAGATCAGATATTTATGTGTGATTTATGAAAAAAGAAAAACATTTTAGGATACCTGTGTTTGAGAGTGTTTTCAAAAAAATCTATGCGTATACATTGACAGTTATAATTTTATATATTTTTTTAACAGGTCTCCTCTAGATGAGTAATTTTCAAAGTTTTTCAAAATAGTCACTTAAATATTTATGATTTCACTTAACTATGATTATTTTCACAAGTTTGCCAATAACCATGGATACTGAATGCTCTCCCACATTGAATACATAGGCTCCAGACACAGTAGTATATCACCCAGAAGGTTAGCAGCTCTGTCAACTCAACATTTACCAAAATTACTTACATGCAGTTACACACAAGCATGAGAGGAATCTTATGATTCCTAAAGGAAAACACTGCAGCAAATCACTTCCGCACTGCCTCCATACATAAAGTTTCTTCCTTGTGTGCATAATTCATCTATTTGATGGCATCCTTGTGCAGTAATGTCTAGTACTGTTCAAGTGCATAGAATCACTACACAGAGTGAGTTCTTTCATGCAGTGACAATGTCTTTGGTAGTGGGAAGTTTTCCTACATTCCTTGTGTTTATAGGGTTTCTTCTCAGTGTGGGATCTTTTATTTTTATAAAGTGAGAATTTATCAACAAATCCATTTACTCACTTGTTATATAGATATATTTTTTTCTACAGAGTGCATACTTTCATATACACAAAAACTACTACTATAGCTGAAAAACATCCTAAATTGTTTACACAGATAGATAGGATTTATTTTCAGCACTTCTGCATATTGTATGCTTTGACATATTGGTTGTATACATACATGCTCTACCTAGTGTGAGTTCGTTCATGAATAATAGGGGTACAGTTTTGAGTGAAAGATTTCCCACATTGCTTACATACATATGGTTTCTCCGCAGTGTGAATTCTTTCATGTCTAATAAGGTGACCTTTTTGACTGAAAGATTTCCCATATTGTTTACATACATAGGGTTTCTCCCATGTGTGAATTCTATCATGTACTTTATAAAGAGAGGCTGTACTGAATGCTTTCCCACATTTGTTGCATACATAGGGTTTCTTCCCAATGTGAATTTTTCCTGTCTAATAAGGTGACAATTTTGACTGAAATATTTCCCACATTGCTTACATATGGCTTCTCCTCCATGTGAATTCTTTCATGTCTAATAAGGTGACCATTTTGACTGAAACTTTGCCCACATTGCTTACATTCAAAGGGTTTCTCCCCAGTGTGAATTCTTTCATGTATAATGAGGTGACCACTTTGACTGAAAGATTTACCACATTGTTTACATACATATGGTTTCTCCCCAGTGTGAATTCTATTATGTGCTTTACAACCAGAGGCTGTCATGAATGCTTTGCCACATTTGTTGCATACATAGACTTTCTCTCCAGTATGAATTCTATCATGTTCTTTACAACCAGAGGCGCTACTGAATGCTTTCCCACATTTCTTGCATACCTGTGGTTTCTCCCCAGTGTGAGTTCCATCATGTATTTTACATTGTGATGCACTGGTGAATGCTTTCCCACATGTGTTGCATACATAAAGTTTCTCCCCAGTATGAATTCTTCTATGAATAGTAAGGTGACCATTTAGACTGAAAGATTTCCCACATTGCTTACATACAAAGGGTTTCTCCACAGTATGAATTCTTTCATGTATTTTATAACTTGAAACCATTATAAATTATTTCCCACATTTATTGCATACATAGGGTTTCTGCCCAGTGTGAATTCTTTCATGAATAATAAGGTTACCATATTGACTGAAAGATTTCCCACATTGCTTACATGCATATGGTTTCTCCCCAGTGTAAATTCTATCATGTATTTTAACATAAGAGGCTCTACTGAATGTTTTCCCCCATTTGTTGCATACACAGGTTTTCTGCACATTGTGAATCCTTTTATCTCTCTGACAGTTACTCTGAGTACTGAATGTTTTCACACATTGCTTGAATTCATATGGTTGCATTCCAGTGTGAAACTCTTTATGCTTTTTAAAGGAACTACTATGAGATAATGCTTTTGCATATTTCTCAGTTATATAGTGTTTCTCTCCATCACAATTTCTAACATCTGTTTCAATATGGTATGAAGAAATAGAACTATTCTCATGGTGTTTTTGTACATATGACTTCCCAGAACTGTGATTTCTCTCATGGGTTTGAGCACTGTTAGGTATTGTGTAGGCTTTCACACTTTTCTTACCCACAAAGTTTTTCTGCCCAGAGTGAGTTTGTTCACTAAGATCAGAGCTGTCCTCACCACATTGCCCATATTGACAGGGCCTCTCTCCAGTCTTCCTTGTTTCATGCTTCTGAAAGGACTGGAAATCCCTGCAGGTCTGTATATCTTCATTACATTTATATTGATGCTCTTCAGTTCTCAAATAATTGTCTCCACCATATCTGTAAAATATAAAGAAAGATATCAATCACAGTGAAAAGGGCTCCATATTAACAACTGAGATTTATGATGCTAAGTTTGGTTTGATGCCTGCTGAGTAATTCTGATGGTTAACTGACTTATTGCTCAGCAGGACTTCTTTCAAAGTACTATTCATTCTAAAAAGTATGGTTCATTTGGCAATTTCAAATTGGTATTTGATTCTAATACATAATATCATTTTAGGAGATTGGTACAAATGACTATCAAATATTGATCCTTTTTTTTTTACCTCTTAGATTCTTCATTCTCCCCCTTGTCTATTTAACCTAATCATCTTTCTTATCTACAGAAAGTAAGGATTTCTGGTCATGTATTATCTCACTTTAGTTTTACTTCTCAAATATGCTTTTAATTTCCCATTTGAGAGAAAACTTTTGATATTTCCATTCTGTGTCTCATTTATTCACTTAATGTCCAACTCTTTTTGTTTGTTTCCACATGATGTCATGGTGTCTTGTATAGCATATTTTTTTTCAGTGTAGAGTTAAGCATAGGTCTTAGACTGAATTACATTTGCTGATCTATTATTTGTTTTTTGGAGAGAGATTCTTATTGATCATGAGCTTGCTCATGCTGAAATTCAAGTCATCATCCTGCTGATTCAGCCATGCAGATTGCTGGGATTGTAAGGATGTGCACCTATGATGATCTGAGCCCACATTTTCTTTATCCAGGAATCCAGTGATGGCATCTGGGCTCTTCCCAGAGCTTAGCTGCTGTTAGGTGATTCCTGTATTAGATATTGTAAATGCCCTTTCATGTGCTGGATTGAACATAACACTGTGGGGATCACTAGCATTTGATGATTTTCATCTATTTGACAATATACTGTGAGAACTGTTGAACATAATGACATAGTGCAACCCACTTAACAGTTTTAGAGTTGAGGCAAGAGGATCAGCCTGAGTTTCAGGTCAGTATGAGCTACACAGGAAGTTCAATGTCAACCTGAACTACAGTATAAAATCATGGCTCAAAAGTAAAAAAAAAAAAAAGGTATATGCTGATGGATGTACATGTGAAACAATATGAAATGTATTGTTTATTTTTAGACCTTTATTATCAGTTTTTAATTTTATGTATCCATCAACAATGTATGAGGAATTATAAACATGAAGAGCTCAACATTCTATAGAATATTTACAAAGTACTTATAATAACAGTAGCATTGATTTCAATTTTGAATACTGATTGTATGTGAAAAATTTTTTAGATCATTTACTGTCATACATTTCCATGATGTTAACCATAAAAGCAACTTTAAAGAGTTGTATTAGATAGTGTTATCTGGTACATAGTATCAGCACTACCTTTGATTCGTACATTGAAATATTTTTTTCTATGGATTCTCAGATAATACAAAATAAAAATAAGTGTATCTCTTGATATTTTTCTGAGGTTAAATAAAGTGCAACTTGACCTCATTTCTTCCATTTCTTTGTTGCAATATTTAAGCTCACATGCTGACACTTAAAATGTTCCTTTACTCTTATGTGTGTCAGTCACCCTGGATTTCTTGAGTAATTTTTGTCCTCTTCTTCAATTTGCTGATTATGCAACATTCTTCCTGTATTACAGACATAGAAATAAAAATTCACTATAACAATACATTAAGTCATCACTGGTTCCAGTTATACTCATGGTATAATATAATCAGGACTGAGATATGCAAGCCAATGTTATAATTATCAAATATATTAAACTATATTACTGAGCAAAAATTAATGCTGTTTGTATAAATAAATAAATCATATCATCTTTACCTGTCACAGTAATATTCATATATATTTCCCACATCACACCTATGTAGAGATTCTTTTGAAATGCAGTCAGTAAATTCCACTCTTCTGGGATGAAATTCACAGCTACATCCTCAAAGGTCACTGTCTCCTAAATAATGACAAGTGTCCTGAAGGTTAGAAACACAACAAAAATATTTCTCACCTCCTCTAATAAAAAGTCTAACTAAAGGTCATTCTTTCAAGTATTGCCTGCTATTTATGGTCATGAAAACTCAAGTACATTCAAAAATAGCCACTCATTTACACTGATGCAAGACTAAAACACACAGCCAAAGCAATCACAGAACTGGAGCATGGCTTGTCCTGGAGGGACACCTGTAATGTAGTTTTTACTGAGTTTAAAGCAGAGCTCAAAGAGGGAGCCTGCAAACCATCATTCACAAAAAAATTTCTTATTCAAAACACTGAGTTCATCTTTCATTCTAGACAGAATTTATATTCTTAAAAGTGGTTAAAGATCTTGGGACTGGTGCTCTCTGGGGCTGCTAAGGTAGCTAGGCCTGGCCTTGGCCCACAGAGAGCATTGTGTGGCAGAGCTCTCTGGGGCTTCTGGGGAGAGCTAGGCCCACCCATCTCCAGCAGGGAACATCACAGGACTTGCGCACTCCTGAGTGACTGGGGACTGATAGAACCACCCTTCACCTACAATGAACATCCAGGAGAATGGTTGCAAAGTGGCTGAGCAGCCTGAGACCACAACTGCTGGATTGGTCCATCCACCTGGAATATTGGACTACATGGACTACCATGTTGGTTCAATGAGAGGCTGAGGAACTCCTCACCAAACAGAAGACCTCATCAAACTTCAGTCAGTGTGGTGAGTTTTCCCCATAAAATAGAGGTCTGCAATGGGTAAATAGGGGTGGAAGTGAAACTCCCTCCAAGTGTAAGACCTTGGCTAACCTGGCAAGAGAGTGGGTATTCCACTCCCCCCACACAGAGGTTGAGGTGTGCACCAATATCACCCAGGCCCAATGTAGAGGAAATTAAAAGAACTTATGAGACCCCTAGTGACACAGTAAGGCTTCAGCTGACACAAACACTATAGCCACCGAGACCAGGTAACCTGCAACAACCTGAAGATATAACAACAGCAGGAAGTGAGAGTTGCCCTTCTGGTCAAGTTAGCCCAGAAAGAATGTAGGACTCACCCAACAGACACAGTAGGAGGAATTCAGGAGACGGAATATCCTCTTCATGGTGGTACCCAGCAATTTTACAAACATCAACCACACAGTGGAACCCTGAAACACACACTATAGAAAGTTGTGACTGTTGGAATAGAAAGACCACAAATTTATCCAAAAGGTGAAAATGACTAACGGAAAAGGCAAAATGCAAAGCCGAACATCTAATCGATCAGGGGCAAGTGCAGGTGATAATGAAATAGAGGACCCTAAAATTCATACACCAGAAATCTCTGAAAAGATAGAAAATGAAGTAAAGAAACAAATCCATGAGGCTATAGAGGAACTCAAATTAGAAATAACATCTTATGTAAAGACAAAAGTAAGAACCTTAGTAAATGATCTGCTCAACATAGCTAGGGAAGAAACAGGTAAGAAACTACAGGATCATGGGAAATTGATTGAAACATTGAGTGAACAATGTAGAAAACAAGCAGAATCTATGAACAAATTGAAATAGACATGCAAGAAGTGAAAAATTATATTGAAAGCCTGCAAATCCATTTAAATGAATCTAAGGATAGAATCTCGGACCTTGAGCTCAAGATTACAGATAGCCATCCTTAAAGGGGAGAACGGATAAAAACAACAAAGCAGCATGAAATGACAATTCAACAACCACAAGATGATGCCAGGAGAAACAATGTTAGAGTAATAGGCATTAGTGAGGAAGCAGGAGAAAAGCAAAGGATATAGCTAAGCTGTTAACAGAAATAATGGCAGAAAATTTCCCAAACGTGGGGGAAAAATCAGATACACAAATAAGTGAGGCATATAAAATGCCACACCAACATAAACTTACATCCAGGCCTATGATTAAGATTTCAGACATACAGCATAAAAACAAAATACTAAAAGCTGTTAGAGGAAAAAATGCAACTAACCTATCAAAGAAAGCCTATCAGAATCATGGGAGATTTCTCAGCACAAGCCTTCAGTTTAGGAGGAGCCTTTAGTGAAATATTTCAAGCCCTAAAAGAAAACAACTATGAACCCAGACTGACATAACTGCCTTTAAAATTTAATGGAGAAACAAGAAACTCCCATGACAAAAAACAACTAAAGAAATTCATATCCACCAAATCAACCTTAGAAAGAGTGCTGAAGGACATCCTAGGTAGAGATAAAATGACCACAATCTCCAGAACAACAACAGAAAGAAAACACCAGGCTGGACAACAAAGCAAACAAGGGAGAAAAACAGGAAAGTAACAACAGTAACACAGCATGGCAAAATAAAGCCAGTACATATCAGTGATAGTCATACATGTAAATGAGCTCTATTAACATATCAAAAGAAACATGTTCATAGAATGGATAAAGAAACAGGATCCCACAACATGCTGTGTACAAGAAATGCATGTGACTCCAAAAGAAGCTCATAGATTAAAAGTCAAAGGATGGAAAACATTATTCCATGCAACAAGAACCCAGAAAATGCAGGGGTAACTATTCTATTTGCAGACAATATGAACTTCAAACCTAAAGTGAGTAAAACAGACAAAGAATGCCACTACATACTCATGAGTGGAACAATTCAAGAGGAAGAACTAACAATTATAAAGACATATGCACTGAACACAGGAACACCCAACTACATAAGACAGATACTAAAGAACATGAAAAATGAAATACACAAGAACACAATTATTAAAGGTGATGTTAACAGCCAACTGTCACAAAGAGATAGATCAAAAAACAAAAAATCAGCAAAGAAATAATACAACTGAATCATAACTATGAGCAATTGGACATAGTAGATGTTAACAGAGTTTTCCAGCCAACCACATCACAATACACGTTCTTCTCAGCTGCCCATGGGACATTCTCAAAAATAGACCACATATTATCTCATAAAGCATTCTTAAGTAAACACAAGGGTGTTGAAATTATCCCATGTATACTATCTGACAATAGTGCACTGAAATTGGAAATTAATTGCAAAAGAACTTGCAAAACTGGCATGAATATGTGGAAGTTAAATAACAACCTTTTGAACAACCAGTGGGCTACAGATGAAATTAAAGAAGAAATAAATGAATTCAAAGAAAATGCAGAAAGAACCTATTGTAATCTGAGATGCAATGAAAGAGGTTCTAAGAGGTAAATATATAGCAATAAATTATCATATCAAGAAAACAGAATGAGCACAAATAAACAATCTAATGCTTCAACACAAGCTTCTAAAAAAGAGAAGCAAGTTAAATCTAAAGCTCATAGAAGAGAGGAAATTGTAAAGATTAGAGCAGAAATCAATGCAAGTGAAACTAAAAAAACAATACAAAGAATTAATGAAACAAAAAGCTTGTTTTTGAGAGAATAAACAAAATTGACAAACCTATAGATAAGCTTATCAAGAAAAAGAAAGAAAAAAGCCAAATTCACACAATAAGGACCAAAAATGGGGGAATTACTACAGATCCCCCCTTTCAAAATTCAACGGATCACGTATACCTACTTTGAAAATCTCTACTCACATAGAGAGGAAAACACAGAGGAAATGGACAGATTTCTACACACATACGAACTACCAAAGCTCAAGTAAGAAGATACAGCAATTTTGAATAACCCAACATCAGCTATTGAAATTGAAAATGTAATAAAATCTTACCAACAAGGAAAAGCTCAGGTCCCATTGAAATTGAAAATGCAACAAAAAACTTACCAACAAAGAAAAGCCAAGGTCCTAATGGATTCACATCTGAATTCTATAAGAAATTTAGAGAAGACTTGATGCCAATACTCCTTAAACTCTTCAATGAAATTGAAAAGAAAACAATTCTCCCTATTTCATTCCTGGAGGCAAGTATTACTCTGATACCAAAACCAGAGAAAGACCCAACAAAAGAGTAGAACTATAGGCCAATCTCACAAATGAACATAGATGCAAATATTCTCAATAAAATACTAGGAAATAGAATGCAGCAAATCATCAAGAAGATTATGCATCATAACCAAGTGGGATTTATTCCAGTAATGTAGGGATGGTATAACTTGTGCAAATCAATAAATGTAATACACCACATCAACAGAGCCAAAAACAAAAAACACATGGTCATCTCAATAGATGCAGAAAAAGAATA
>PVJX010045660.1:0-12615 GCA_004027295.1 Dolichotis patagonum | reverse complement strand
ATGGAGCTGGTGTCCTCACAAAACACCTCTTAACTCCTTTTTTTCATGCTTGCTTTTGCATCATACTGAACCAAACTCTCTTAAGTGAGCCACTAAAAGTCTTGTTCATAGTGAGAGAACAGAAAGTCATCCCATGCCAACTATTCACTAAATGCTGATCATACTCAGGAGCACCTTAACTCAGCAGTTTTTATTGTCTGTCCTGTAGACGGTATTACAGAGGTAGGGTGGCTACTCCTGTCACTCAAAGCCAACACCCACAAACTACAGCGCCACATCAAAGAGGATGAGATGCAGATGCCAGAGTCCACGGAACTTTGTGCAAAATTATGAAATGTAAGGTGCTAAACTTTGCTTAAGGACACAGAGGACTCAGGTATGGGGATTGGCCTAAAAAGCCTGGGACTGGCATAAACTCAATATTTGGGGTAAAACTTAAGCATTCTAAGAATGTTTTGGTATAAGAAGGCAGCTGGGAATCTGAATGCGATAGTACTTATAAGGGTGACTGAAACATGTTTAAACTTTCAAAAAAACTTATCACAATAAAGGATCCATTGCTAAAAATGATGGGATAAATATGTTGGGGGGCATTTTGAGTATTTTGAAAGGGATTAAAGGCAATGTGTCTCCTACTGTAATAATGTTTTAGACATTCACTATGTTTTGTGATCAATCCCTATGATTAAATGTATGGCAACTCTTGTCAAATAAAAACATTATGGTATGTTCTTGTTCTCCTTATTTACCAGATCTGGAATTATGCAATGTCTGGTTTTTCCACAAAGTCAAAATGGTAGATGTTTTGAGTCAATTCAGGCCATCAAGGCAGCCACAATAGTATAACTAAAGACACTTATGAAAGAGGGCTTCCAGAACTGCTTCAGAAAGTAATAAGAATGATGGGATAAGTGTGTTCATAGTGAGAGGGAATATTTTGAAGAGGATTGATGGCAATATGGTTTCAGCAGTAATAACTTACTGTAATATATTTTGTATATATATTCAAGTATCCACTATATTTTATCACAAGGCATCTGAGTACAATCTGATTAAAACACAAATAACTAAGACTTCCATTTAGACTAATTCTGATGAATCTAAATTTATTGTAACTGTAAAAGACAAGAAATAATCTTTACCATATCTAGATTAAAAATGTGAATTTTACAAGCCAACTAAAATGTGTATGATACAATAAGTTGTGAAAAAGTATGAAGTTATTCATGAATGCTTCTGAAGGCTCTCTGGGAGTTGAATTCCTGAGCTTTTAAGATTGACATCATCAGTTTTTATTTCTTTATACAATGTAAAGGAGCCACTGGTATCATTTAATGTTGTGGGGATTTTTTTTCCCTATCTGAATGCTGATCTCAACCTAACTTCCATCTCTTTTCCTACTACCTGGTTCCACTCCGTGCAAGTTGAGTACCATCATAGCAAAAGCACAGCCAAATAAGCAACAGTAGAGCAGGGCAGACTCAGGAGGCTAAACTGAAACCAGCCCTCTCCGGGAGGTAGGCAGTCACTTTGCCACATGTGATGGGAAGACCCCATTCAAGGAAACATAACAGAGTACTGAACATGAGGTACATGACAACTGAGATGGATCAGCAGGGTATCTTAGCAGGGAGATTCAACCAAGCTACAGCGCAGACAGAGCAAAGCTATAGTGGGTTCAGGAAGGGGCAGCGCTTGGCTATCTGCACATGCATCAAGTGTAAGAAAGTTTTTCCTCAGAAGAGGAAGAAGAGGGTAATTCTTAAGAGCAAAGACTCAGACACTTACATGTCAGTACAGAGCTCAGGACTGACTCATGCAGGCACCATAGAAACATTATTTATGTCATGTGTAAATAAGGATGTCAATAATAATGCATGAAATGTCCCTGAAGATAAGGGATGACGTACATAAAGTCCAGAGCTTGACATATAGTATGCACTTAATAAATGGCAACTGTTCCATCCCCTGTCTGTGGTTAGTGTAAAGCTCCCTGCACTGGCGAGGAAAGCAGCAGGAGAGGACTCTGCTGCACAGGGAGCCAAGCTCTCGGTGACCTTGATAAGGAGTCAGGCAGGTGGAAGTGAGATGGCGCAGGGATCCAGAGACTGGAGGAAACAAGGACAGAGTACCAGGGGCTCAGTTTTCAGAGCTGAAGCTCAAGTCACAGTCAAACTCCAAACCAGACCAGAAAACCAGTGACTTCACGCTGAGCCCTAGGGGCAGAGCAGGGACAGAACTCCTAACAGCTTCTAAGGTCAGGTTTCATCCTAGAAACCAAGAGAGGTCCGGCCTTGTAGGAGGCAGAAAACAGACAAGATAACAGACTGCAGGGATCACACACATCCAAGGGGGACCCTGAGCAAGAGCTCCATTCTGGGCTCCAAGTGTTCATTGTACAACTGAACTCGACTATCCACAGAACAATGACTAGACGGTGGACGGTCGACATTGCCCCCTCCCCAGGGCCATGTGTCACAGGATTTCAGACCGTTTTACAATAATTAAGCAGCCACGAAAATGGAGTTATCCCAGACCTCTTCCCTCCAAAAGACGTTACATCTTCCAGACATGACATACACATGAATGTCAGAAACTCATTTCAAAGTGTGTACTTATTTTATTCTGTGCCCACAGGAAAGCTTCTAACTGGATTGAAGAGCAAAGCATTTAGGTGTACCACAAACATAGCATTTTACTTAGAAGGACCTGTGTCTTTAACAGAGGAGGCTATAAACAGCCCCAAGCAACAAATGCCTGGTGCTCCACAATCACAAAACTTCCCTTATGAAAAGTCAGCCTGGTTATGTCAAGTCCTCGAGACAAACTTCAGCATAATTATCTCTGTCACGATGCTGTTTCATCTCAACACCATATATAGTTTTGGGTTTAGGCTTAGACGAGAGCATGCAACTGGTCTGGGGCCCACGAAGAGTTAGGAATCACAATGACTGCTCCCTTACTCCTCTTAATTTTTCTACTGTTCCCCAGAACCAATCAATAGTAGTTTTCTGGCTGTTTAGCAGAAGCCTGGTACCCCCTTCAGCTATCCTGGCATGGCCTCTGAAAATTTTTAAGATGAGCTAAAGTCAAGGAAAAACTGATCTGGGTAATTAAAGTCACATAAACAAAAGATCTCTTACCAAAATGACTTGAAGCCTTTAGCAAAACCATTGTAAATTGTGCTTGGGGAGAACAAAACAGTATCATATTATAGCAACTAAATGCTTTATTACATTAAAGGAATCTCAGAGCCACGGACTTTCCCAATTCCACTTCTATCATTTCTTACAATCTTTGTTATTTTTTTTTAGCTTGACAAAAAACCTGAGAAGCCAGTCTTTGAAACAATAATCCTTGGTACAGTGTGGGGGTAGTGACATCTAGCAACAAGTTAAAAAGGAACCCAAAACAAAATTTTAGTGAGAACCCTGCCTTTGTTCTTCACACACACACACACACACACACACACACACACACCACTCCCTGATTGCCCCCCTTTCCCTACTGCACTAAATGTACTGATGAATAGGGAAGAAGGATGTGATCATTGGAGAACAGAGGAAGAATTTATCATGTGACGAGAGAGGCTTCTCTGTGACCTAGAAGACAGGCTGTCATAAACCATCAAAGAAAGAAAAGACACACAAAAACCCATCACCTCTGCCACACAGTTCACAGGCCTTGCAGAAATCAGCCTTTAGATCCATCATGGCCCAGGGTTACCACTGGTTTCTCCATGCACCATTGGGGGGATTATAGCCAATGTAAAATTTGAAGGGTGAAGCCAACGTGGAGCTTGCCTAAAGCAAAAGTGGAAAAAATCTCTTCAATTCATAAGCATCCTCCATGGCATCTGACAGGAAAATCGTGAGTCATGGAAACACCAGACTGGTTTAAGAAGTTTAAAGGGGCAATAAAACCAGCATTTGTGAGACTTATGATAAGTAGTAGATTGTGCTGGTGACTTTACATGGCTACATTATTTACCAGCTACATTATTTCTTGGTTGTGTTATTTAACTGCCAAGGAGACAAGACATCTGTACAAAAAATACGGATTTCTTTAAAGTTAGTTAACCTCAAGCCCTCCTTGGGAAATGCCAACTCAGTAACATTTAGTACAGTCAAATCATGTACAAAAACACCCTGTACAGGAATTCTAAGTATGCGCTATCTTTTTGGAAGATCACTACAGAAAATGAGAGCACTCATTTCTTGACTTTAGTCAAGAGATTTCTAGTACCCTCAAATAAAGGACTAAACTTCTTAGATGAAATTGTAACGACTCCTTATATTCACGTTATTCT
Organism: Dolichotis patagonum; assembly: GCA_004027295.1. Lineage (NCBI taxonomy): Eukaryota > Metazoa > Chordata > Mammalia > Rodentia > Caviidae > Dolichotis > Dolichotis patagonum. The sequence goes on along the minus strand of PVJX010045660.1, from coordinate 8,306 downwards.
GTTTTGCTTATCCAATAGCTACTTATGGAGTGGAATACAAAAAGACATCTCCATGCCATCCCATTCTACTCCCAGAGTTGACAGCAATGTGGATGTCACAGGCAAGCAGCAGACCATGACAGGACCGTGCTTCACAGGAAGAAGGGGAGGCTCTGGAAAGAGCCTAGAGCAGGTCCAGGGTGATCTTCCCAAAGGACATCCCAAGAACCTCCAAAAACCCTTCTACAAGGTGTCCTTGTCAGTTTTACAGATGTGTACATTCAGAAGAGGAGTCTTGATCACATTACACCAGGCAACACCTAAACATGAAATGGTTGAGATGTGAAAGACTAGGAAAAGCAGATGCTGCTTTCAAAAGCTTCTCATTTAATTTCAGTGACTGGTTTTAGAACTACATTAATTGAAGTGAATAATTTTAAAGTCTCTATTTTAGATTTACGTTTTAATTCCCACAAAATTATGAACCTGGTTTAAGTGTCCTTTGGAGAAACTGCTGGGGCCTCTACCTTCTTACCGAAGGATCTTTTCTATTCATACAACCTGCAGTTGACCCTTGAGATTCACAAAGGCTAGCGCCATGACAAATTTTGAATACTCAAGCTTGCAAATGCCTTATAATTTTCTCTATAAAATGTAGTCTTTTATTCTCTCCTTCATTTAAGAAGCATTTTACTGAGCACCAGCTATGTAAGCTAGGTGACAAAATATAACCAAGTGATGTAAGTGAGCCCTTCAGAGCAGAAAACAAGACAACTGATTATCTTTAGATACCAAGTGGTAAGTCAAGGACATGGTTCAGTGTATCAACATCTATACATGGGTCCAAATCCAAGCTTCAGCAAAACTATAAATCTGTGCCATGGATTTGGGGTTATTAATATGCAATTGAAGCCACAGTGTTAAACCTATAAATGTTATTAGTTTCTATTCATGATGCCGGACACTTGGATTGCATTGCTGTTTTTCTGGATGGCACTCAGCAATTGCTTCAGTCCTCTGGGCCTTACTTTACTCATAAGAAAGACAAGATTTGAGGTGGATGATAACTACACTTTCTTCCAGCTCAAAATACTGATTCTATGATGTTTGGGACTGAGAATTCTAATCTTATACCCATTTGTAGGAAATAAGGCCTACATTATCACCTCAGTTCTTTGGATATAAAAAGTATATTTCATTGTGCTCAGGAAATAATCTCTTGAATTTTGCCTCCATTATACAATTATGAAATCTAGAAAGCAAGTGCTTCTGACTGTAGAGATGTAACAGCTGCAGCAGTCATTTACCAATCAAAAAAATAAACACTTCACTATTGCCATGAAAACCAAGGAACCAATATGTACATTTGTGTAATAAATAAAACTAGACTAAGCTTTCAGGGAATATAAGTTAGTTCTTCAGTTGATGAAAACTAGTTTAAAATATCCTGGCCTTCATATCACAATGTAACCCTCTCTCTCTCTCTCTCTCTCTCTCTCTCTCTCTCTCTCTCTGCTTATAACTGCTTTTAAGCATATGTGCAAAATCTAATTCTAGATCATCATTTTCCAAAGTAGTCCCACGATTACCTTTGCAGGTTTGCTACTGACCACTCTGCAGTGCATTTCTCAAGCTTGCAAAATGATGGTGATAAAACTGCTGCTAATGATTAATATTCATTGGCTGCCCACGAAACGTCTGCAAAGCCATATGTGCAGTGCAAGCCTTCCAACGTCCTGCACTCAAAGACAGTATGTTTTACAGAGCAGGATGGCCAAGTACAAATGCGGTGATCACATTCCAGGGTTACCTTAAAGCATTGGTGGCAGAATGGGCTTTCTGCAAACTGCATAAGACACGAACTTGTGCTGTGGTCTGGACGTGGGTTGTGTCCCCAAAGGTTTGTAGGTTTGTATATTTGCAGATTAGTCCTCTGGGCGCCGGTGTTGAGCATCAGGAGCACCATCGTCAGGGATTAACTAGTTTTCATGGGACGTTGGCCCTTCCCAGAAAGCGTGTTGTCATAAAAGGCTGAGCCCAGCCCCCTCAGGTCCACGGCTTTCTGTCATTTGGATCCTGCTGTGATGACACTCACCATGGTGTTATACAAGAGGCCCTTGCCTTCATCTTTAGCCTCCAATACTCTGAGCTAAACAAATCTTCTTTCTCATAAGTTACCCAGCCTCCGTAATGGAAGCAATAATCATGGAAACACACTAATGTAACTTGTTGAAAACATTCGAAGCCTGGGATATGCAACATTTTAAAAATCTAATTTCTTGCCTCATTTGAATCAGATCTGGGAACAATAAGGTCCATGTTCCTACATACTGAGAACTGACTGGACCCTTCTATGGGCTTCTCCACTTCCAACTTAATTCAATTACAGCACTGTGCTCATAAACATTTAAGTTTTCAACATTTGTGGGGTTTTTTAAAGTGTAATAAGACCATTTAATATGAGATACCCTTTTGACAACTGTTTAACTGTACAATGCATTATTGTCACCTATAGGTACAATGCTGTGCCACAGATCACTAGAGCTCATTCATCTCACTTGACTGAAGTTTCATGCCCATTGATTAATTAGTAAACACCAAAACCTGGAACCACTATCTTTGACACTTTAAATTGTCCTATATTTAGCTACTTTACATAAGTGGAATAATGCAGCGTTTTTCTTCCTGTGCCTGGCTTATCTCACTTAGGATAATGTCCTTAAGGTTCATCTATATCATCCCATATTGCAGAATGCCCTCCTTTCCTAAGGCTGAATAGTGTTTCCTATTATATAGATATAGATGCTATATAGAACATATTTCCTTTCTCCACTTATCTGATGGTGGATATTTAGGTTGTTTCCACATCTACATGATTGTGAAGAATGCTACAGTGAACACAAGAGAACTAATATCTCTTTGACAAGTTGATTTCAAATTTTTTGAGTAAATACCTATAGTGGAACTATATATAAGTGGAACTATAGATTATTATATAGTGCATACATAGTGGAACTATAAATCATGCAGTAATCTTATTTTTAGTTTTTGAGAAACGTCCATGATGTTTCCCATAGCAGCTATACAATTTTACCTTCCCACCAATGGTGTAAAATTATTTTTAAATAACCTTTCACGAAGTAATATGAACATCACGGCTAAGTGATTTTCTTCACATGTGGTTTGTAGCCTAGGCCTAGTAGGAAGCAGGAGTACAGAATGATTGCTGGACAAAACTGAACTGAATACATACTGGGGGGGGGGGATTGGAAACGTGTATTTAGTATTTTGTGGCCTCCAGAATGAAAGTTGAAAACATCAATTTCAGACTGTAACAGTGGGCATGGGCCTCTTGGCCACACTGGCATTGAATAGCCATGTCTCATTGACCCTAATTCCTCACACACAAATTAGGCTACAGCACGGTTTAGAAGATGCCCTTTATTTTAATGTCTATCCCCAGTATCCAAAGATCTTCCATTAACACCAGTTGTTGGTGACAGTAGGGGCCAAAGGGCTAGAAGTAGTGTTTATCACCCTATTACTGGCAAAAAGCAGTACTGAGATCACTCACTTGATCCCCAAGTTGTACCAATTTGTTACATGAATGGGCTCCCAGAGCCTAGAGCAGGAAAGCCTGAGTGTGCTTGCCCACACGCATGCACGCACACACATACATGTTCACATGTGCTGAGATGATACACTTGCAAGAGGTAAACAGATGCACAGCAATGGGCCAGACAGATGCTCTGCTTCCATTTTTCTAGACATGAAAATCTGAGAAAGAAAAACTATGAATCAATTGCATATAGCCTAAGCCAGAGATTTAAACATCAGTATCTCCATATTTGCAAGTGACATTTAGACATCATTTCAAACAGTTATTCCATCATAAGTTAAAAAAAAAATAGCACCATAGCTTTCAAATACAGTGGGTGGGGGTGACAGAACACTTTTTCCCTAAAGAAATCCTACTCAGAACCACAGCATATAAAATGAAATCTGACCTGTTCTTGTTGAGAGGGGCTGATCCCCCATTCCTGACCCTTGTCCAGTAGCCATACCTAGGGAAACTCAAAAACTGACTGCACTAAATGATCTCTAAAGCTTCTTCCCGCCCTAGACTCCTCTGCAGGTACAAGCTGAAACTGGTCATGTGTACCTGCAGGCCTCGTAACGAAGACGATGCAGCAAAACAGCAGCACTCTAGTCAGATGTTAGCAGGCTTCAGATGGCTTTTTATGGAAGTGTTCGAGCATTTAGGTTTTTGCTCGTTGGAAGACATCTTTCAGCTTAGTTATTCTTGTGTCAAAAGCAACAGATCACAACACTTCCCAACTCCAGAGTATGGTGAGGAAGAACTCAGGAGCAGGCACCACAGAGCACAAGGAAATAGCATGAGAGAGCCCAGCTCAGAATGGACCACACAAGGAGAAGACATGTCATGCCATATTGCTCTATCTGATCCCCGTCTCCATCTGTGCTGCTCACACCTTTGCCTGTTTTCTGTAAAAACCAGAAGAATGCAAGAGGAGTGCATAGCATGTACTTGGTATTCAATAAACAGTATTTCAACCTGAGTCCTCTATCTTTGGAGTCTGGATATGTGTCAGATCTGCACTGTCACAGGAAAATTTTGCCATCTGATTATTCAGTCACGTGTAGAATCAAAGGTCAGCAGAGCATAGCATATTAACATAAATACGCTCTAATCATTTTTCTATAATTGGAAAAATTACTCTTCCTGTATCACTGAATACCCTCTCCTGACAGGAGCTTGGACATGAAAACAATGGATAGCTGAGTGTATTCCTTTTGAGAACACATTTGAATAGAAACTTTTAAATATAAAACTATCTTCAAGTCAAAAATGGGTTCTGCATAAAATATTCACTCTACATTCTGAAACGTATTATAAATGCAAAGTGGAATATTTTTAAGTAATTGCATTCCAAATCCTCTTTCTTGCACTCATATATACTGTTTCTTGAGATCACTTTAATCAGTAGCAAACTAAAATGGTACTGTCCAAAGGTAAAAGCATTGGATTGTAATTTTTTTTTGCTATCATTTAAAATATGCTTTTAAATGAAGGACCACGTAAATGGCACTGCATATTGCAAACGACTAATAATCAAAACAATTTAATGCAAATATGGTAATTAAAGTAACAACAGATGATCCCATCCAGAAATTGCATTGCCTTCTTCACATTGCTGCTTGGCTTATCTGCTTAATAAGAATTGCTATTCCTTCACTTTGGGAAAATGCCGTGCTTTGAAAGAATAACAAACAGAAGATATCAGTAATGATTAAAAGAAAATGGGGAAATTTTGATAATGTTCCCAGACTTTGAAGTATAATTGCAAAGACCTTAAAATGTAATAACACTAGTTTTAGGAAGACTCCCAGGCAGTTATTTCTTACTCTATTTTACCCTGATTTAATTCAATTGCTTCTTTTCCCTTCTCTCAAAACATGTGATATAACTTTCCAACATTTGCCCTAAGATAGGTTCCTGTGCTTGATTTTCAAGATTTGTTGAACACCCCCAGGCACATGGTGGGTCTTGGAAATTGTTGGCACTATGCCAAGTCTCCACCCCACTGCCTGCTGGTTCTGCCTTCCAATGTCTGTGTCCAGGAGCATTAAGTCTCCCTGCTAGTGGTACCTGCTACTAAAGGAAACTTTCACAGTGAGAGAAACAAAACTATACAGCATACTCTCCAGAAACAATTGTTCTGCCCTCTCAGGTTGACCTGGATGTAAAGTTGCATACAAGTCCTGCATACACAGCTACCAGTCTAAAACAAGCCTGGGAAAGTGGTAGATTCATGGCATTTTTGAACCTACTGCCATCAACAAATTCCGTCCAGCTGGACATTTATCCTCAGGAAATGTCCTGATGCTCAATCACTATTCTCTAAATCTTGAAACAGATTATCTCTCATAGAACCTCTGAGCTGTCAATATAGGGAGGTATCAACGTGATTGCATGAGGGATGTTGCCAAAAGTTTCCAGCTCTAGGAAAAAATCTACTTTCTACTCCAATCTTGCTGGCACCAACAAAGATTCACAGCAAATCTTATCATTTTATATTTGTTAACTCCAAAAGAAAGACTTAACCAGTCTAATAATTATTTTTCTTGGATATTTGTTTTGTTTTATTTTGGCTTGCTTTTCTTCACCAAAGTGATTGATCACATGATATTATTCTCAACAATATGTAAAGGTTCCCTTATTCAGGACCCACGTGACAAAATCTTTGCTTTGCACAAGATGTCAGACAAGTGTAGAAGTCTTTACCACTTCTAATGACTGACTTACAAGAATCTATTTGGGGAGAATTCATGAGCCTGAAAAAAAGAAAAGATTAAGGGAAATTTAATAAAGAACAAGTTAAGACTTTACCAAGATGCCTGAAAACAAATTAAACTTTGTTTTGTATCAGAAAACTTGACAGCTGCTATTCTGTAGTTTTTAAAGTATTTACTATAAAGCAGCATTAAGAACAGACTTTCCCCTTTCCTCTGAAGCCTCAACTGTCATTAGCATTAACCAGCAGGTTTTCTTACAAATGTGGTTTAAATGCTGAGAGGCTGGAACTTGAGAATCTGGAGAAGATGGATTTCTAGGAAACCAAATGATAGTCTAGGAAAGAATGTAATAACACCAGCCCCATTAAGAAACACTACTGAAGCGCTTCTTCCTAGTCAGACTTCATTAATTTATTCTCTTAGGGTTAGATCTAGATTTTCTGATAAAATTGAATCTCACTCAGATCCCAAAAATAAACTAGCCTTGTTTCACATAAATTCCTTAATTTTTATTTCCATGCACATTTATTTGCTTTTGAATAGGCATGTGCTATTTGCCTCTTTTGCTAAACACTCCCTCATCATCATTCCCACCTTGGCTCCAAAGGGGAGTAACGGTCTCCCTTGCTCTCCCCTAAACACATGCAGAGGAAGAACAGCTCCCCCTGAGGAGAAAGACAACCCACGGTGTTATCAGGAAAAATATTTGCCTTCTAACAAGTCCTCGGAAGAGTCTAAACATGACGCCCAGCGCCATGATTGTGCTCATCAGATAGTACCCTGGTTAGCAGTCCCAAGCACAGTGCTCCAGCCCTGTGCATAACAGGACTGCCAGAAAGGATAGGAACCCCAGGGAAAAGCAGTCAGTAAATGGTAAGGAATCTTCCCTGAGCCCCAAAATAAACCCAGGGCTGATTAGCTACTTTGGTCTTAAGCCAGCTGACTGCCACAGAACATGCTGGGGCGACTGTCGCCTGCATGCTCTGCAGGGGGTGGGAGACTGTTCTGTTCACTGAGTGCATTTTTAGAGACATTGTAGCCAAGAGGTAAAGTGTCAAAACACCTTCCTAAAATAGATAGTGCTCCTGCCAAGGATAGATGCATACAAACTAAGGCTGCAGCCTAGTGGCTCTAGACAGTTGTTGGAAGAATTTGCTTACATCTCAAAGAGGAGTATCATCAATCCTGAGGGGTGTGAGTGCTTTGGTGAGTCAGTCTATGACAAGAGCATACAAGTTAATTATAGTTATCAGAGATTATTCTATATCATCACAGCGGCAAACCTGTTAGCCTGGTCTTGAGCGCTTCTATTAACAGAGAAAGTAGTCGCCTTATAGAGGATGGTTACTCAAGCACACTGAAGTTTGCCAAAAAGATTTTATAGAAAAAAAAGTCAGTGCACAAAGCTGGTTGATTTTTCACATCTGTTGTCTAAAGCTTTAACAAAGTCACGGTGAATAAGAAAAGATTATGTTCTCATTTGCCATTTGAAAACTCGAAAAGGAGAATTAATGTCCTACAATTTCTAAGACTCAGGGGAAACCTTTTTACCCAAGTATCACCCACATGTAATCAGAGCCTTGAACGGTATCCTGGACTCTGAGCCCATCATAAAGATCACTGTCGTGATTTAAAAATAAACACAGGAACTGAACATTAAAATGCTGAAATGCAAGAGCATCTTGATTCAAGTCACCAGCCTCTGACAGCCACATAGGACAGAGGTGGAAGTTCAGGGCACTTCCATGAAAAAATAGTCATAATTGGAAAGGGTAGAGGAGTCAGTTGATGGAGTCTGCTGTCCCCCACTTCATCCCTAGCAGTACTGTGAAGAAACTGAGGTTTGAAGAGCCAAAGGATTTGTTTCAACACATAGATAGTTGGTGGCAAAACACAGAACCCAGGTTTGCTGGTCAGCTGACCACCAGCTTCCTTCTGACCCCCCAAACACTAGAGATGCCACTAACACATTGTAGCTTTTTTTTTTTTTTTTTTTTTTTTTTTTTTTT
>PVJX010045659.1:0-12623 GCA_004027295.1 Dolichotis patagonum | reverse complement strand
AGTTAGAATGATCAATGAACTCAAAAAAGATACAAATATATATACATATATACATATATACATATATACATATATACATATATACATATATACATATATACATATATACATATATACATATATACATACATACACCAAGGAAGGAAGACAATAAAACATACGAAAAACCATTTCAGTACAGAATAGAGGTTCTTTTTTTTATTTTTTATTTTTTTTAAAAGAATAAAACCAAATGAGAAAGAAAACAAAACAGGGTCATTCAAAACAAAAGGATGGACATAGTACAAGATTAAAACCACAATACAAGGTAATCTACAATGGTTACTATAATGTCTCTTGTTATCTTCAATAGAATTGTCTATCATCAGGCATAGTAAAATTGAACATAGCAGTATATAACAATATCAATAAAAACAAAACATTGGAGACATTATGGGACTTCAAAAGTAGGTAATAGTCAAACCACAGTGGGTATCCTAGTGAATCTTATCATCTTTAGGGTAGTTGCCTATACTCTCAGACTTGATACTATCAAACATAACAGATTCGAATAAAATCAGTCAAGACAAGACAGCAATCTAACAAAACAGATTCAAATAAGATCAATCATAGTAAGACAGTTTAAGTAAAATAGGGCTTCAGATTAAGTTAAAAGGAAATTGAGGATAGTTACTGTAGTATATCCTTCTATTTTTGGAATAGCTGTCTGTGCCCTCAAGTCTAGTAGAAGTAGACAGACTGAAACAGAATATAACCAAACTAAACAGAGCGATGAAAACAAGGTGGGTTTTGAATCATGATACAGTATTAACAATGTCCTCTGCCTTCCCTTTTTAGACAATTCCTTCCTTTCACTTTCACAGGGTGCATTGTACATTTTGGATCCCACTAACTCCTTTAGTTTTTAGATTAGGGAGGCAACCCACTATTTACCTAAGTGGTTTTGAACCGTTTTACCCCTGAGCTTGATCTTAAGTTGTATTCCTTTACCTACAAAAGCCTCAAGGTTTTCCTTCCTTATAGCTGAGTAGTTCTCCACTGCACAAAAGTGTCATGTCTTTCCAACCTATCTGCAGCTGCTGGGCGAGCTACCCCTATTTCCCTGTCACATACAGCATTATTTTTCTCATCTTTGGCTTTCAGTCTATAAACCCTCTTTCAGGCTGATTATATTTCCTATACAGAGCATCTCGATGGACCCTATCTCCTGATCTACTCTGCCTATGTTTCTTTTTGTTAGTGTATCAAAGCCAACTTCTCTGCCTCATCTCTGTTATGATATTTTTCTGCAATTGGTTGTCTACTTTTCCCCTTCATTCCACTGTCTACCCCATTCATTAAGGCCTCTCTGCCACTGTTCCTGAAACCCAGGGGTTTTTTTTCTCACTCTCTAATGTCTTTCAGTATTTTTTGTAGGGTTGGACTGGTGGTCATGAACTCTCCCAGTTCCTCTTTGTCATGGAAGTATCTTGTTTCTCCATTAATTTTGAGAGATAGTTTTGTGGCGTACATCAATCTGGGTTGGAGGTTATTTTCTTTCAGGGCTTGGAACACTTCGCTCCTAGCTCTTCTTGATTTGATGGTTTGGGTCAAGAAGTCTGTCATAATTTTGATGGGTTTTCCATTATAGGTGATCCATTTCTTTTCTCTGACAGCTTGTAATATTTTGTTCTTGTATTGAATTTCTGGGATCTTGATTATTATATGTCTGCGTGTAGATCTGTTTTGGTTGTAGCTGGCTGGAGTCCTATATGCCTCATATATCTGAATATCATTTCCTTTTCCTATGCTTGGGAATTTTTTCTTAATTATTTCTGTGAATAGCCTTTGTATTTCATTTGTGTTTACCCCTGCTTCTTCACTCACATTTTTTATTCTTAAGTTATAGATCCTCTTGTCATCTTCTAGCCTTTGTATTGTTACTTCCTGTTTCCTTGTTATTTTTAAGAGATCTTTCCTTTCACAATCACATTGCAAACCTGTCTTCAAGTTTTGATAGTCTATCTTTAGTTTCTTTCAAGCAGTTTTGCCATCTTTCAATGGAATTTTTAATTTCCTGGTAATCTCTTTGAATCTGTCTCACGTATTCTAGATTTTTTAATATTCTTCATTGAAAGTTTCTCTTTTTCTGTGCTCCTCCATTCTTCCATCTGTGTCTTCTTGAGAGGTGCTTAGCATTTCTTTTATTAATCTTCTTATATCTTGCTTTACTTGTATTTGTATTTCTGTTTTAAGTTCTTCTGTAATGTCAAAAAGATATATATTTATGTCAGCTGATGCGCAGGTTTGCTGCTCTCGATCTCTTCTGTGTTACCTCTCTTGGACCAATATTATTTGGGTTGGAGGCTGGAGACTTTCTTTTGTTTCTTGCTCTTGTCATGTTTCTGGTTTCTTTCAGACAAGTATATAGTGGAGGTCCCAGACTTTTCTGTATTGGTTATGGTTACTCTGAAGCATGCTGGCTAGGAATTGCTGTCCTCTGTAGTGTGCTATTGACCACTTAGGTACAAGCAGGGGTGGTGCAGGTTGTGCCTCCCCTCCAAGCCAGTCAATCACCAGGGGTCTTCACCACCTTAGTGTGTGCCTTGCAGACAGAACTGGTTCGAGACAGCATCAGGGGCAACTTTGGCCCTGGCTATTGGGTCCCACACAGGGCTGGGACCCAGTCGAAGCAGTTCTCACCAATCTGTTCTGCGCCAGGAATGGCCAACTGAAGTGCTATGATTCCAGGTTCAGGCCCATCCTGCCCAATTCCAAAATGTCACCCAGCCGATCTCCCCCTCCCATGGGAGGACCCAATTCCAAGCACTCACCACAGGCGGGTGCAAATCCCCACGCCGGCTCCATTCTCCATTGCGATGTGTCCCACCACTGAGGTCCTCAGGCTCGCCAACCCCCGACTTCACTGCGACCGCAAGTCGTCAGACTCCAGCAGCGCCTAGCACACCATGGGACCGGCTCCAGTGAGTGCATGTCTGGCTCCAGCCTTCTATCCTTGTTTTAATTTTTTTTTTTTCGTTTTCCTTAGTTTCTTCCTGGGTTGTGAGAATCCCTCTCATTTCATCTGGTCTTCTCCATGATGTTAAAATCTAACGTCTGAGTTGTATTTCTCAGAGAGGCTCTTTACTTTGTCACTTATCGATCCACTATCTTCCCAGATCCAGAGATAGAGGTTCCAAAAAAAACCAACTGAAATTCTAGAAATGAAATCCTTAAATAAAAAGTTCAACTCAAAATCTAAGCAATTAATAAGATGAATCCAAAATATTGGGGCCTGAAAACAAAGTGAATATTCTAGAACATTCAGAAAGTAATAAAGAAAAAAATAAGATATAATGAAAAGATGAGCCAAGAGCTCTTGAACAACTCTAAAAGAACAAATTTGAGTCATTTTTTCTTGAGACAATAAAGAGGCTAATAACACAGAAAATCAAGTCATTGAAATGGTAGTAGAAAAGTTCCCAAACCTAGAGAATGAAGTGGACACTCAGGTACTACAGGCACTTAGAGCCCCGAGAACATATGATCAGAAAAGAATTGCTCCACAACATATCATCATCTCACTGAAAAAATCCAGGACAAATAATACTAAAAGTGGCTAAAAAGAAACATTAAATCACTAAGGCAAACCCATTAAAATAACAGAAATTCTTAGAGCCAGGAAGGGTTGAAATGATGTATTTCAAGTCTTCAGATAAAGTTAACTATTAAACTAGAATACTGTATCCCACAAAGCTATTCTTCAAAATTAAAGGAGAAATACGAACTTTCCAAGCTTAAGTATAAACTAAAGAAATTCATGACCACAAGGCCAATATTGCAGAAACCACTTGAGGGAATCCTAAACAAAAGAAAAGGACATATGTAATCATAGAACCAAGTGAAAAAATAAATCTCAATGGGAGAGTAAACAAGTGAAAATCAGAATGCATCAAACACTAGAAAAATAAAGCAAAATGACGTGAATTGGAGCATATTTTTCAGCAATAGCACTTAATATAAATGGTTTTAATTCTCAAAAGATAGACTGGCAGAAGAATTGAAAGAAAAAAGAAACAAAACAAGACCCAAGTAATTCATCTGCAAGAAATACATATTTATGGCAAGGAAACACAGAAAGTGAAAGAACAGAAACCAAAATAGCAGTATCCTGGTTCATAAATGCTTTTGTTTGCAAACAATCAGGTTTGCAAATTGAAGCATTTGGCATTTTGTTTCTATTTGCATACTCTACAACAAGTGACAAACAGGACTGCAGGACTGCAGACATCCACACAAACACAAAGAGGGCCATCTTTTCCAAAATCATAGAATGAATTAAATTCATCAATCAAGGTGCCACTGTACTTCAATGAACTGGAGCCCAGAAGCAAACAAGAGTAGCTATATTTATATCTGAAAAGGCAGAATTCCAAGTAAAATTAGTTTGAAGGAACAAAGAAAATCAGTATATATTGGTAAAGGGAACAATTCACCCAGAAGAGTTAATCATTGTAAACCAATTCACAATAAACACTGGCATATGTAATTTCATAAAACATTACTTGACAGAGACACTGATACACTCATAGTGGGTAACACAAATGCCCCGCATTACAAAATAGGTGAATTCCTCTCAGCCCAGTGCAAGGCCCTGGTACCACACTTTGCAGGTGCATCCTGGCCAGTCGCATGGGTCATAGAGGTTCTGAGCTCCTCTCAGTCCAGCACAAGTCCCCAGTGCCATATTTCATGGGTGCACCCCAGCTAGCTGTGAAGATCCCGGAGGAGCCCAGTCTGCCTCAGCCCAGAACAAGGCCCTGGCACCATACCTTACAGCTATGCTGGACCCATAGGAGCCGAGTCCCACTCAAGCCAGCTCAAAGCGCTGGCACCATACTTTGGTGGCACACCCCAGCTTGGTGCACAGGTCCTGGAGGAGCCGTGTCCTACCAATCCCAGCAAAACACCCTGGTGCCATCCACCGGAGGAATGCCCCTGTGAACCTCACAGGACTTGGAGGAGCCGAGCCCTGCCCAGCACAGCACCCTGGTGCTATCCGTGGCATGCACCACAAAGAAGTACTGTCTGGAAGAGAACTTCTCAGAGACCCTTTGCCATGTGGGAGGAACTCTGGAGAACCAAGGGATGGCAGAAGCCCCACGCATCATTTTTCCATCACCTTGGGAACATCAGGTCAGAGGAACCCTGGTGCCTGACACGCCCTTTTACATCATGGGACAGTCAGTCAGCACAGGAAGTGCCATGGACTTAACCAGCTCATCTGGAGGACTCTATGAAAACAACAGCAAAATTGATGGCTTTTTCCGTGTCAAGTTAACATGGTGCTGGACAGCATCTCCCTTCAGCACTGCTTCCCGCATTCTCCTGAACCCAAAAGTTAAACCTCTCACTTTTCACATATGCACCAGTGCTCCTCCATTCTGCTGTCAATACATCCTCCCACCCGCCCCTTTAACTCTACCCCTGTCTACTCCAAATAAAGCCAGTGGTTCTTTTCTTTGTTCCTCCAGAGGGTGCTTGTGTCTCTTCAGCAGCCTTGTGTGCCCGCAATAAAGGCCTCCTTTCTTTCTGTTTTTTCTCTTTTATCTCTCTCATGGCAGAGGACCAAACAGATGGTGCCGTGACTCAAGTGGGAAAGTTTGTGCAATTCACAGGGATTGCTGTCCATTCAAGTCCCCTTCCTCTATGGACCTTTCCTCCTTTTTTTCCTTTTCTCTCCACCTCTGCCATTGCTGCTACTAGCCTCTACCCACCACCGGCCACATCATCCTCACAGGGCCATGCAGGTAAGCCAACTCTGGCTTTGGGGTTCCTGTCTTGTAAACTATGGCATCTTTGGGACGCCCCTCCCCCACCTTCAGGGCCTTCAGGGCCACCCCCATCTCACCAGTGAGGACTGCTGGGCCTGGGTTCAGTTGCAAACCCTGTGGTCAGCCTGCAATAACCATCAAGGCCCACCAGAGGGCACTACGCTTTCTGCTCCTGTAACAGCGACAGGTCTACGACCTCATACCTCCAGACCTTTTTTGCCCTTAGGGCACAACTCTCCCTCCTTCAGGCGGGTGGGGCAGCCCAATCTCTTTGGCCTGCTCCACCCCACCGACCCTCTCTCTACTTTCCAGGTCCCAGAGAGGCTTCCTGCTCTTCTCTGTGGCCATCTTGTCCTCCCCCAACCCCTTCTCCCTCCTGCTGCTCCTCGGCCCTGCTGTTGCCATTTTCCTGCCAGCCCATCACACCCAATCTGGCTCCTCCCAGCCTTCACTATACTGTGTACTCCTGCTCCGCCATTTTCCAGTCATACACTGCTATCCCTGTCTCTGCCCCACCCTCCTTCAAATGTCACTCACTCCAACCTCTCCTTCCTGTCCAAAAACGTAGTCCATGTTCATGTGCTTTTTTCCCTCTCTGTCCTTTCTCATATCTCACAGCACTTAGGCTCCTTCACTGTTGACCCATGTAAGTATGTCAAAGACTCCCAACTTGTGATTAATACCTATGACTTCCTAATAGCTGTCTTTAATAACTGTCTTTGCTTTCACAGGTACACAGGTTTTATTCCTTTGCTTCTTATTTCAAGAGACCTCTGTTGATTAACCTAACATCGTGAGCTTACATAACTATTTCCATGTAGGATCAAAGGTCTTGTACAAACACTTGGCTCCAGTGGTTAGACATCCCTCTTCAGGAAACATTATTCACCAGGTCACACATGACTGTCAAGACCTCTCCTCAAGGACATCTTCCACACCCCTCCTTTCCAACTCACCAGTTTAGGGGACACACTCCAGGTCAAGCAGACTTTACCCACATGCCTCATCACAAAACCTTCTGATATCTTCTTACCTTTGTCTGTATATTTTCAGGGTAGATAGAAGCCTTTACTATGGCCAGGGAGACAGCTGATACAGTTACTAGGCTCCTATTACATACACAGATTTGGGCTGCCACAGAGCATTCAGTGTGACATTGATCCAGCCTTCATCTCTCAGATCGCCCAACAGGTGTCTACAAGTCTACACACCATGTGGTATTTACACATCCTATATCATACACACTCATCACAAAAGGTAGAAAAAGCAAATGGGCTCCTTAAGACACATCTTAGAAAACTTATTCTAAAACTATACCAACTTGGCCTCAGCTTCTTCCAGTGGTTCTAACCAAGCTCAGGGCACTTCCCTAGGCCCCTACCTTCCTGAGCCCCTTTGAGTTCATATGTGGCTGACTCTTCTTCATAATTTACCTTTCTCCCAAGATCTTCCTCCTTTGGCAGATCATATCCCAATTCTCACTTTCCTTTGACATCTACTTGCCAACATGCAAATCACTGTCCCCCACAACCCTATGAAGGAGCCAAACCAGGACCCCCAATATCTCTGGGAGACTTAATTTACCTCAAATCTTCTAAGTTCACAGGGTTACAACCTAAACAGAGTGGACCTAGGCTGGTCTACCTTACAACCTCAACAGCAGTCAAGGTTGCTGGATTGACATCCTGATTCCACATCACCCGGACTAAGCGGTATCCACTGGTTACAGACTCCTCTTGTTTTACCTCTCCTGAGTGATCATCATAGTTCCTGGCTCCTACCCATCCTTACCTTACCAAGGACTCACGATGTCACTCTCTGATTGACCAGTGGTTTATTACCCTGTCTGGTTCCTTGTCCCTTATGTTTTCCTAGTTCTTTTTGCAGTAGAATTTTGGGTGGTCTTTCTGGGTGATTTTCACATGATATACAAGATCTTCTTCATAATGCTCTATCTGATAGTTGTCTTGGGTTTAACCATTCTTAACTGCTATGGACATGCATATCTTC
Source organism: Dolichotis patagonum (assembly GCA_004027295.1). NCBI lineage: Eukaryota > Metazoa > Chordata > Mammalia > Rodentia > Caviidae > Dolichotis > Dolichotis patagonum. The sequence continues at coordinate 4,800 of PVJX010045659.1, read as the reverse complement.
CTGGACTCAATCTTCACTCTCCTAACACTGACACAACTGCAACACTCTCATCTTCAACCTATGACTTCTATCTCACAAATGGAGGAGCAGTGGGTTACACCCATACTGTCATAGCTCAGGCCAACTGGACTTCAGGTAACCTCACATTACACATTCCCTGGTGCTCACTTGCCTGTATTAAAGACTTACAAGGCAATGCTGCACTTGCAACTAATAGTCCTAAATTTTATTTCCATCCAGAAAACCCACATAATTCATACTGTTATGTTGCCAGTTACTACCATTGCCCTTACTGAGGATGTGAATCCATAGGCTCAAATGAAAGTGGATTCTGGACTGAGCATGATGAACATATATTCATTAACATCATCTGGACAGGCAAGTACTCCTGGACTCAGAAGTTACATGTCACCATCAGGAACCCTCAAACCTTCCCAATACTCCCAGAAAGCCAAACATAGGGATTTCAACTACACCAGGTACCTACCTCTTACAAAAACCACATGTTCTTAACTCCACACAAAAAGTTACTCCCCAACATGTAATATATACCACTGATGCTCTTTCCTTCATCCTTACCATCTCATCAGGCTCCAGTTCCCCCACCCATACCACAGCTCCTCAACAACACATACAGTTCTTACAATCCGCCCTTCAGGGGTCTAATACAACTCACCTTTTCAATTGCTGGCTTTGCCAGCCCTTACAACAGGATTCATATATGGCATATCCACTCATCTGAGAGATATCAGCCCTTCAAACATATGTGCAAGCACAAATTGTCAGGCCTCTAACTTTAGAACAAGGATAGTTATGGCCAAAAAATCTCTCCTGTATCCTTCAATCAGAACAAACTGGTACAACACCTGTGGTGGGGTTTCTTAAGCCATGCATTGATGTACAAGAGATAACAAACATTACCAGCTCAATGTACCCTCTATATGGACAATTCTTTGTCTGTGGGCTTGGAGCATTTACCTGTCTGCCTTCCATATGGCAGGGCTCCTGCATGTTGGCAGTACTGGACCCACAAGTGACACTGCAGACAAAATCTGAAGTCATGCAAAGACTACAGATTAACTCTCACACAGTGTTCCATAGGTCATCTAGGGCTACAGTACCAGTCCTCACAGGGATTGAAATAGTCTCAGCTATTGGCATGGAGGCTGTGGGACTTGGAATGGGTGCTTATTTCTATACTCAGTTGTCCTATGATTTAAAAACCTCTATTTATAAAGTATCAAGAACCACGGACTCACTTCAAGGTCAGAATACCTCTCTAACAGCACTGGTCCTCCAAAACCATTGAGCCCTTGATATACTGACTGCAGAGAGCAGTGGCGCCTGTGCAGTGTTGGGGGAAGAATGTTGTTTCTTTGTAAACCAATCAGGTAAAGTCAAGGCCCAAATTTGCAAATTTTGAGAGTTGAAAGCAAATATAGCAAAAAAGACTTGAGGGGTATAATACAACCCCATGGTCTTCCTGATGGCCCTCCTTAGATTCATGGGCAGCTACAGTAGAACTTATCATAGGTCCTTTACTCAAAATTGCTTTTTCCCTACTTGCAGCATCCTGTGTTTTTAAACTTCTCTGGAAGTTTATCCATTCCGGGACATAAGCTTTCACTGCCAGAGAACGTCTAGTCAAAATGGAATAGCCCAGGACCAGCCTCTATGTGGGAGCTACTTGCCATTCCATATCATGTCATAGCCCCTACCGCGACACCTGTGTTCAGCAGGAAGTAGCTCGAGACAAACACTTCATCCCTTAAAACCAAAAGATGGGAATGATGGGTTTTTCCCATGTCAAGTTAACATGGCACTGGACAGCATCTCCCTTCAGCACTGCCTCCCACATTCTTCTCATGAACCCAAAAGTTAAACCTCCTGCTTTTATGCACATGCCAACGCTCCTCCAATCAGAGGCCAATATGTCATTCTACCAGCCCTTTAACTCTGAGCCTGTCAATTCCAAATAAAGCCCATGGGTGGTTTTTTTTTTTTTTTTTGGTGTTTTGTTTTGTTTTGTTTTGTTTGTTCTTCTAGAGGGCTTTGTGTCTCTTTGGCAGCCCTCACATGCCAGCAATAAAGGCCTCTTTTCTTTCTCTGTTTTGTCTCTCTTTTCTCTTGTATCAGAGGACGAAACAAAAATGCAGCCTCAGGTCTCCAGTCCACCAAGTAAAAGCACAAGAGTCACTAAAATGAAGATACTAAAAACGGCACAACTAAAACTTCAGAAATGAGAGCAACTGAAGTAAAAATAACAAACAACGAAAAACTCCATGAGCCTATAGAGGAAATCAGATCAGAAATACTCTCAGGTTAAAAGAAGAAACACGAAACATACTGAAAGAAGTGTTGAGCATATCTAAAAACGAAGATAAAAAATAGAGGAACATAAGGAAGTGATGTAAACCTTGAATGAACAATATAGGAAAGATTTAGAATGTAAGAAATAGATTCAAAGAGATATTCAGAAAATTAAAAATTCCATTGAAAGCTGGTAAAATGCTTGAATGAAGCTGAAGATAGACTCTGAGCCTTGAAGAAATGATGGAAGCTAATGATCACAAAAGAAAAGATCTCTTAAAACTAACAACAAGGAACTCCAGGCAGCGAGCAGGACCCGGAATCCAGCCCTGGGCCCTGACCACACATGCCCCAGCAGCAGAATCCCAGCGTGCATGGGGAAAACTTGGAACTCCTCACCCAGGCCATAAGACACACCCTGCATCTGAGGCCACCCCAGGATGCACGAGAGGGACCAGCAGGCCTAACCAGACTACACTCAACGAACTCCAGGCAGCAAGCAGGGCCCAGAATCCAGCCCCGGGCCCTGAGTACACGCGCCCCGTCAGCAGAATCACAGCACACAGAGCAAAGTTGGAACTCTGCTCCCAGAGGAACCCTGGACTACAGCGGATTAACTGGGCTAGTCGGAAGGGAGATTAAGTGACAGCCTCACCAAAACAGAAGATCTCAGCTGGCTCCAGTCAGTGTGGTGAGTATGCCCCTAAAATAGATGTATACAGTAGCTAAATGGGGCCACTAGTAAAGCTCCCTCTAACTATCTGCAAGACCTTGGTAAGTCTGAGTGAGGGTGACCCCTTCCTACACACAGAAAACATCAGGCAGAATGAGGAGTGTATCCGAGAAGGACTCCCCCAACTTGAAGAAAATCAAAAGGACTTATGAGACACACAGGCACACAATAGGGCCTCAGCCAACACAAACACTATAGAAAGGGAGATATGATGACCTGGAATAACCTGAAGAGAAAGTATTAGCAAGAACTAAACACTACATCAACACTACTATGCTTGTCAGCCCAGGAAGAATATAGGACTCACCCAACAGGCCCTGCAGCAGGAAGTCAGGTGACTGGCCCACCTATTCATTGTGGAACCCAGCAACTGGACAAACATCAACCTTACAGTAGGACACCAAGACACACACTACCAACAGTTGACACTAGCAGATCTGAAGAACCAAACACTAACTTGAAAGGGGAAAATGACAAAACGAAAAAGCAAAATGCAATCTCAAACATCTAGTCCACCAGCAGCAAGTACAGGAGACAGTGAATTAGAGGACTCCAAAAGTAACACACTGGAAATCTATGAAAAGATAGCAAATGAAATAAAAAAATCCATAAGGCCATAGAGGAAATCAAATTAGAAGTTCTCTCCCATGTAAAGACTGAAGTAACAACTTTAGTAAAGGAGTTGCTGAGTGCAACTAAAGAAATAAAGAAAAAAGTACAGGAGAATGGGAAACTGATTGAAACTTTGAATGAACAATGTAGAAAACAAGCAGAATTCATGAAGCAAACTGAAAGACATCCAACAAACAAAAAATTCTTTTCAAAGCATACAAAACCATTTAAATGAAGCTGAGGATGGGATCTCGGACCTTGAGGACAGGATCGCAATTGGTGATCATGAAAGGATAGAACTTTTAAAAATAACAAAGCAACATTAAATGACAATCCAGAAGCTTCAAGATGATGCCAAGAGCAACAATATAAGATTAATAAGCATTAGTGAAGACGCTAGAGTCAATACAAATGATATAACTAAAATACACACAGAAAAAATAGAAAATTTCTCAAACATGGGGAAAAACTCTGATATGCAGATAAGTGAGGCATATAGAATGCCAAACAGTCACAACCAACATAAATCTATACCCAGAAATATAATAATTAAGATCTCAGACATAAAACAGAATACTAAAAGCTGTTAGAGAAAAGACACAAGTCACCTATCAAGGAAAGCCCATTAGAATCACAGCAGACTTTTCAGCACAAACCCTCAAGTCAAGACATGCTCAGAGTGAGATATTTCAAGCCCTGAAAGAAAACAACTTTCAACCCAGACTGATATACCCAGCAAAACTTTCATTTAAATTTAATGGAAAAACAAGATACTTCCATGACAAAGAACAACTGAAGAAATTAACATCCACCAAACTAACCCTAGAAAGAGTATTAAAAGACATGCTAGACAGAGATAAAAATGACCACAATCCCCAGAACAACAGACAGAAACCATCAGGTAGGACAAGCACTTAAATAAGGGGGAAAAGCAGAAAGCAAACTATTGGAACATAACATGGCAAAGTCGAGCCACTACATATCAGTGATATCCATAAATGTAAATGACCTCAATTCAACTATCAAAAGAAATAGGTTGACAGAATGGATCAAGTAACATGATCCCACAATATGCTATATACAAGAAACTCATCTGACTCATAGATTAAAAGTCAAAGGATGGAAAATAGTATTCCATGCAACAG